>JAVTVY010024117.1:0-95076 GCA_036873755.1 Hanleya hanleyi
CCACACCACAAACACAGCTACATGGCTGTGAACAATCAAAGATAAGTACATCAGTATCTTATTCACATGTTTAACCTTTTTTATGTTGATGACCAAGGTTTCATTTGTTGATTATGGATTGTTCATGCTATGCCCATGTTTCTGTGTCATTCCAGCGGTCACTTAGCCTACTTTGTTCTACCACAAGACCGAGGTTCCCACCTCCGTATGTTGGTACTAGGGCATTAATTAAGAGCAGGTTTAAGACTTAGGCAGCAAACAACAAACATTTGTAAGTAATGTTTCTGTTTGTAACTAAGTCAAACCTGCTCTTAATTAATGTGCCCACCCTTCCGTCCCCTCGTACCGCGGCCTTGTTTCATTACTGGTCTCGGTTTGAGAAAGAGGATAGGAATCAGGCTGCAGTCGCTTATATGGTGGCCAGGCTGGAATTGAATGAAGAGCTCTCCTAGGGGCGGATAACTCTCTCCTAGAGGAGCTAACTTTTTCTTTTAAACTTCCGTTTTCTACGTTTGATTGTGCAATTATTAAGAGATAATGGCATTAATTAAGAGCAGGTTTGACTTAGTTACAACCAGAAACATTACTTACAAATGTTTGTTGTCTCAGTAACTGGTTGGTTCCGATCAGTAACTGACCTGTGACAGGTCAGTTGTTAACAGGTAGGTACTGAGTGGGGGACCTTTTTTGCAGTACCAATCAGTTGAAAACTGACCTGTAACAGGTCAGTTACTGAGTGGTACCAACCTGTCCAAAATTACCTGTGTAAGACATCGAACCCATATCAAACCCATATCAAACCCCTATTTAGCCTTAAAAATATGCTAAAATGCAGAAAATCAAGCGTAAAAATTAGTACGTAATTGACTGGATGGATGAAACCAAGCTGGAAGGCTATACCAGAATCACGTACAATTCCGGTTTGTAAGTCGTGTATATTTACACTTGTGACTTTACTGCATGGTATCTTACTGTCAAGTATATGGAACCCTTATAGTGGAAGAAAATATAAAGGTTATACGAGAAATAGAAGTCTATGGGGGAGGGAGGGGAGGCGGTGGCATTGACTTTTAGAAGTAATACAATTTCCATTCATAAAGGACACGGTAGCCAGCATTAAATAATTAACATTGCCCAGTGTTTTCATTGCTTTAACCGTACTTTCACGAAGATATATCAAACTGTGTGGAACCTGAAAGAATGTTAGGGTTGGTAACTGATGGGTACCACTTGGTCACAATTTGGTACCCACCAAGTTACTGATTGGTGACTGCACGGTACCTGGAGGAATATTAGGGTTGGTAACTGATGGGTACCACTTGGTCACAAGTTGGTACCCACCAAGTTACTGATTGGTGACTGCACGGTACCTGGAGGAATATTAGGGTTGGTAACTGATAGTTACTGATTGGTGACTGCCCGGTACCTGGAGGAATATTAGGGTTGGTAACTGATGGGTACCACTTGGTCACAGGTTGGTACCCACCAAGTTACTGATTGGTGACTGCACGGTACCTGGAGGAATATTAGGGTTGGTAACTGATGGGTACCACTTGGTAACAAGTTGGTACCCACCAATTTACTGATTGGTGACTGCACGGTACCTGGAGGAATATTAGGGTTGGTAACTGATGGGTACCACTTGGTCACAAGTTGGTACCCACCAAGTTACTGATTGGTGACTGCACGGTACCTGAATGAATAGTAGGGCTGGTAACAGGTTGGTACCAACCAAGTTGGTAACCAATTGGTAACTGACCAGTACCACTCAGTAACTGGTTGGCTACTGATTGGTGGGGAACTGAACGGTACTTTCCTACCAGTACCAATCAGTTGCCCACCAATCAGTAGCCAATCAGTTACTGAGTGGTACTGGTTGGTGACGGCTTGCCTGTGTACACAGCAGCATCCATTCAATTTGATAGATATTATTATCTTCAAGTAGTTAGTGTTTAAGGAAAATCTAAATATTATTGATATCATTTTCTCATCTTAAATGAAAACAGCGATATTGAGCTCATTGTTGTCTTCCTTTCCAAATCCGTGAATGACAGTGGTCTGACACGGTTGATACCGACACCCACATTTCGCTATCCACAGATTTTGATTACTATTTCGATTACTATGCAAATATCGTTATAGAGAGGTACCTCACAAGTAGTTTCAACTTAGTGGTTTTAATTTAGGATGAATGGTTTATATGGTCACAAAAATGGATCTGGCATTATGGCAATTTCTTGACGTCAGCTATTATCAGGATCACATAAAATCTTATACGCTCATCAAAATAAAAACCTCTTTCCCTAAGTATTTGCTATTTCTTAGCAGCGGTCGACATACACACATGTAATTGTATTGAGTGAAATATTTCTAAAATCAAATGAATTATACGTCTTTCACTGTATATATCATGATAATAAAAACATGATATGTGCATGTATGCATATCAATCTCTCTTTTGAATTTCTGACACTGGTGTAAAAAACATCGGATTTATATTTTAATATAGCTGCATATTTGATTATAATAGTGTTGCCTGTTATTCAGAGGCGAAAATCGTCATTAAATATCGATAATCCCATTATCCAAATTTGTTTCATCGGAAACTTCCACATTGATCAACTCCGAAAATAGATGTTGTGAAACCGGACATGAATTTCAATGGGTCTGTTCCGATGCTGTTATAATCCATTTGCAAATAATACGGAAGATATATCCAATGAATAAAAAAAATAAATGCAAACTATGGGAACTCCTTGTGAATAAATTAAATATATTTATCTGAACTCTTTACCATAACGAAACATTATTAGCATTATTAAACTGCTTTGATAATGCAATATAACCAGGACAAAACTTAATTCAGTGATGCGTCCGGGATATCTGGCGATAGGCATTGTAAACTTGTACCTAATTACACTGGGATAGGGAACCGCGAAATACAATTTCTTCCTGGTTTCATATAAACAATCAGTCAACAGGCAAATCACATCGTTGCCGGTTGCATTTCGCATACAAGAACAGCTGTATCGCCATCATTACATTGGACATTCAGTCAAGAATTATATCCGCCATTATACAACTCTGGTAAACTTTTGTACCTTTCTGGATAAAGTATCTATATAGGTTAGTTAGATAATCTCGTCAATAACGTATCACCCATAACGATTCCAAATTCTGCGTTCCTCGTACTTAACCAAATACCTTGTTCATAAGATACTATTATCAACAGGACCAAGCCGGCATCAATTGGGGTGAACGGTCGTTGGTATATCCTTTTAATGCTGAGCACCAAGTAAGAAAGCAACAAGTTCCATGTTTAAGCCTTATGTATGACTCGATCTGTGATCGATCCAAGGACCTTCCGATTGCAATGCGAAGCTCTAACTAATAGACCATCGCAGTACGTTCGTCATCGAATTTACCATATATAAGCTATAAACGTACGCTTGTTTCTCGGGAGAGAGAGAAACAGTTTTCAACGATACCACCAAGACTTGATGTTCAGATCGGCAAATCTGTATCACTGAAACAAAATTTCACTAAATGAATTTTCAAGTCGAGTATACTGTATTGTACGAACCGGTAAATTGTATGTTCCAAGAAACACCATGGAGATATTGTATTACGCGATGTTCTTACGATCGCCAGCCCCAGCTTAATCGGAATTAGACACACATGCTGGATGGAATCTCTTGAGACAATAGCGAGGCACAGCCAGTTTCTGAAATAAATTTTACTTTGTGACGTTGGTTAAATAGATTTTTCACAGCACCTAGCAAATGTCATCAGGCGAGATATATTTTATCAGTACGAGTTCCATTTGGTTTCATCAAACGCGTGTGATAAAAATCAGATAAATAACTTATTTCCCATCACATCACAATATCTTGACATGTAAATTTCGAAACTGAATCGAAATATCCCAGCAAACATTGATCACATTGCTTTTTAGCCTCTGTGATGTGAGGAAGGTGTACGACATATGTAGTCCATTCAGGAATATTTGGGAGGATCCTATAAATGTTTATATAAGGGTCAGTATACAGGCATCGTTTTCCACCACCCTTTTAATATTGCGTTTAATTTAGGTTATTCAATATCTCTCATCCAAAATAAATATATCGTAAAAGTTTATTTCATTGTGTGATAGACATGTAGTTTCATTTTACACAATATATGTTCATGTGGAGTTTGAATGATAAATTATATCTATAAAAAACAAAATATCCAGCACCTATTACAAATCCATTTAGCAGCAGCATGAAGTTTAATTTGGATAGGTGCTCGTTCGAATGGTAATATATAAAAAATACAATATAGGTACAACATTTACCATGGTTGCCCAGGTGCTCCAGACTCGTCCTGAAACACCAGATCCATATCGTTTATAACCTATCCAAATAATATACAATAATAAAGGCAAGTAAGTGAAGATATACAATATCGGAGGAGCATAGAATGATGTCATCCAAAAAGTAGTCGTATAGCAAGCGTCACATGCCACATTCACTATTCAGCCGTTCATAAAAGAATTTCCCCGTCAATAATCGAAAGACGTATTTCGTATGACATCATCAGTTCCAAATGTGTGTGAAATAAAAATAATTAAAAGAAACACAAGACGGTTTCCAACAAGAGAGAAGGGGGTTAACAGTTTTCAACGATGTCAACAAGACATGATAATGTTGTATACATAAAATCCGAATCACTAACCATTATTCTTTATCCGAAGGAATTTTAGCGTATGTATCTCATTCACGCTTTGATTGTGTTTGTTCATTTGAAAACCATGGAGATGTAATATACATGATATTCAAACGGCCCCTAGTCAGGCGTTACGAGGAAGTGATACGGGTAAGTAGTTACGAAATGTAGCGACAGAGATCTTGCACGCTACGATCGTATGACCACACTGCCTGAACAAACTTATATTGGCATTGTACCCAAATACGAGTGACTGTAAGATGTTAGGTTGTCTCTGTATCTGAGTCACGTTTTGCTTGTAGCCATGCGGTCACGCCGAATGACGCAGTAATAGTCACTAAAGAGATAGAACTCCACAGTGTCTCCATAGACTTGCACCAACAATTCCTTATAATCACTTAGAAGTTTTATATCAAATTGCCATGGTTCTATTGCATATATTTCAGCCCGGGTCTGGGGTGCAAATATGAATTCCTTTTGCATTGCTTGTTAAAAAATGAAAAATTCGAAAAATCTGACCGAAAAATCGACCGAAATATGCTGTTTTTGACGATATCACGTCACCAAAGCGGCCATCTTGGATTTTTTTCATTTTCTGGTAGAGCTTGACCCAAGGGTATAGTGTGGTAAGTTTCAGTCCCCTAGTTCAAGAAGTAAGAACATGAGGCACCAGAGGTGCTACAACTCCTCAGCCTCTGAACAGTCTAGACCAAAATGTTTTTATGGGTGTAGAAGTTTGGATGCATAGCGAAATGCAAACCCAAGCCACAACTCAAACAGATGAACGAATGGATACGCTGACACAATGACGGACGGACAATCGGAATCCAGTATACCTCCTACTATGTACAGGGTGTATATAAAGATGTATATTACAGCATTAAGTTATCACTGATGTATGGAGATGTACACTACAGAAGTTATCGCACTGATGTTTAGAGATGTATATTACAGCAGTAAGTTATTGCACTGATGTAGGGAGATGTACATTACAGAAGTTGTCGCGTCGATGTATGGAGATGTATATTACAGTAGTAAGTTATAGCACTGATGTATGGAGATGTATAGTACAGCAGTAAGTTTTCGCATTGATGTATGGAGATGTACATTACAGAAGTTGTCGCATTGATGTATGGAGTGGGTGAGTGAGTTAATAGAATTTAACTTCGCTTTCAACAATATTTCAGCTATATCACGACGAACCAACTAAGCACCACCCAGCCCAGTAAGTTGTGTTCCTGCCATTTCAAAGAAGAAATCTTTGAAGCAGCATTGATGTATGGAGATGTATATTACAGCAGTTGTCTCATTGATGTATGAAGATGTTCATTACAGCATTAAGTTGTTGCACTGATGTATGGACATGGACATTACAAAAGTTGTCGCATTGATGTATAAAGATGTACATTACAGCAGTAAGTTGTTGCACTGGTGTATGGAGATGTACAGTACTGAAGTTATTACACTGAAGTTCGGGCCAAATTATCTAAGTACACATTGTATGCGTGTGACGGTTTTGGCCGTGATGCAGGATCTATCAGTGCGATCAGTGCTGGTAAATGTACTTCCAGACAAGGGTTATAAATTTACATAATCAAATTAAAGCAATTCAGTAATTTTGGGGTATCGATACGACAGCTATTTCAATGCCAGGTTGGACTTTATTAATGAGCACGACAAGGGGCACCAAGGCCAACAGGTTATTGTGTCAGTTTGACAGTGGCCTTGAGGGTGTAGGTATGTCAACATACCCTTGCAACACATGGGACCTAAATTAATACGAAGCTGCGCATCAAAAAACCCCTCGGCTCTGGGTACATTCATAATGTATTCAATTTGAACCAAGATGTCAGGAACACCAAGCAGTCACAAATATACAGATTATCAAAAATTTTGCAATTAGAAATGTCCCCTAAGATTTCCGTCCAATCAGAGAAACCGGTATTCATTACATAAGTTTCTTGATGCATCAATGATGTATACCAAATTTTACATCGAGCATTTGAACGGTATCAGAGATAGAGATCATTAATGATTTCGCATAAATTAAAGATGGCCGCCCATCCTTCCCGCCACTCAGAGGAACTGATGTGGTTATTCATTGAAAGTCTCTTGATGCTGTATACCAAGTTTTGTATAGAACACTGAAATGGTATCAGAGATATACATCATTAAAGATTTTGCATAAATTAAAGATGGCCACCAAGGTTTCCGCTCAATCAGAGAAACCAGAACTGTCTTTTGTCGCAAATCTTTTGATGCATCGATGCTGTATACCAGATATTACATCGAGCACTTGAACGGTATCAGAGAACGAGATCATTAATGATTTTGCATAAATTAAAGATGGCCGCCCATCCTTCCCCTCACTCAGAGGAACTGATGTGGTTATTCATTGCAAGTCAGTTGATACATCGATGCTGTATACCAAGTTTGGTATAGAACACTTAAATTGGATCAGAGATATATATCATTAAAGTTTTTGCATAAATTAAAGATGGCCGCCAAGGTTTTCGGTCAATCAGGTCCCGATTCAAAGTATCTGTATGTATCGATGATGTATACCAACTTTCATATAAAACAACTGAATGGTAACAGAGATATGTATCATTATCGATTTCGCATAAATTAAAGATGGCCTCCAGGATTTCCAGCTAATCAGAAAAGCCGGTTTGGTAATTCATTGAAAGTTGTTTGATGTATCGATGATGTATACCAACTTTCGTATTGAACAGTTGAATGGTTTCCGAGATATGGATCATTATCCATTTCGCATAAAATTAAAGATGGCCGCCGAAGTTTTCACCCAATCAGGTCCCAATTCAATAGGCTTCTGGTCCTTGACTAGGTAAATAAGCATACCAAATTTGGAATTCTTCAGTGGAACCGTTCTCCGGCTATCTCGCTCACGTACGGACGTACGGACGTACAAGACGACAACAATACCCCATGGCCAAAGTTGGCCGAGGGGTAAAAAGTTGTTTGTTTGGGGTAACAGTCCCTGGTCAGTGAGAACAGTTCAGTCGGTCGAAAGTTTTTTTTTTCATTTTATTGGTCAGTCAGTTCACTGTCTCATATTACGATGGGATGGGATTTTCACCAAAATATCGGAACCAGTTTATCTCAAAGCACTGAAATTCTTCACAGTGCATTTTTATTCTGAAATTTCAAGAAAATTTATTCAGAATCCAAAAATCTCCAATACCTCGCATGTTACATGTTATTTTCATAGCGCATAGTCACAATGGTACAACATTGCAAGCCCAACGTCATTCTGCTTTGAGAAAAAAACCCCCAAAAACATGAAATATCGGGTTCACAAGATGGTTGGGATGGAAGGACGGTATGAGGGACGGATGGACGTTCTGAGGGATGGAAGAACGGATGGGTAGCTAGTGATGTAAAGTCACCCTCCATATTTGAAGTTGATCGGCTGAATTGTTCTCGAGATATCGCGTTCACAACATAGTTGGGATGGACGGAATCTAAGATGGCTGATAGTGGCCATCTTGGATAACGCAGTTTGATGAAAAACAATTCCAGTCATCTTCTTATTGGTGTGAAGTCACCCCCCAAATTTGAAATCGATCGGTTGAATTGTTCTTGAGATATCTCGTTAACAATATAGTCCATAGTGGCCATCTTGGTTAACGCAGTTTGGTGAAAAACAATTCCAGTCATCTTCTTATTGATGTGAAGTCACTCTCCAGATTTGAAGTCGATCGGTTGAATTGTTCTCGAGATATCGTGTTCATAACATTTTGGAGATGGGTGGAATCTAAGATGGCTGAACGGCGGCCATCTTGGTTAACGCAGTTTGGTGAAAATCAATTCCAATCATCTTCTTATTGATGTGAAGCCACTCCACAGATTCGAAGTCGATCGGTTGAATTGTTCTCGAGATATCGTGTTCATAACATTTTGGAGATGGATGGAATGTAAGATGGCCGACGGCGGCCATCTTGGATAACGCAGTTTGGTGAAAACAATTTCAGCCATGTTCTCCCCCCAAGTTTGAAGTCAATCGGTTGAACTGTTCTCGAGATATCGCGTTCACAACGTTCTTGGGATGATTGAAATCTAAGAACGCAGTTTGGTGAAAAACAATCCCAGCCATCTTCTCACTGTTGTCAAGTCGCCCCCCCCCCCCAAGTTTGAAGTTGATGTGTTGAATTGTTCTCAAGATATCGCATTCACAACATGGTGGGGACGGAGGGACGGAAGGACAGACAGACTGGTAGCATTTCCAAGGCCCCCTCTCACTTATGTGGCGGGGGACAATAACTGACCATCAACAAGCCCCTGTGAGACAATAGTTCCAAAAAATAACATGTGGCTGTCGCCATCGGGACCCCTCGGGCCGGGCCCAGAGCAATTGTGGAAATAATGTTTCTGACCCCAACAACTCACATATTTGGGGTGGGCATAATGTTACCTGTATGATATAGATCATAGACAGACAAAACAATGTAGCAATAGAGCAGTGATTACCTATAGTAGATGTAGTCGAACAATTATTGTCTATTCACAGCAATCCACACAGGTTTGCGTGAACTCCTGAAAAACACATCCCATGGCACCGACTTTCAATTGGCTTCTGGTACTGGCTGTATTAAACAGCTGTATGAAGTTTCATTGTTGTGAGTGAAGGACTTTTTGAGATAATGTGTTTACAAGGATATGGACCAACAGACATGTATAATAATAATATAATAATAATAATAACTTTTTATTTCAGACGAAAAGTCCATACAAGTACATTAAGGGGCAGAACTCCTGAAAAACACATCCGATTACACCGACTTTCAATAGGCTTCTGGTACTGGCTGTATTAAACAACTGTATGAAGTTTCATTGTTGTGAGTGAAGGACTTTTCGAGATAATGTGTTTACAAGGATAAAAACAGACAGACATGTATAAAGGGGCGTAACTCCTGAAAAACACGTCCAATGGCACCGACTTTCAATAGGCCTCTGGTACTGGTTGTATTAAACAACTGTATGAAGTTTCATTGTTGTGAGTGAAGGACTTTTTGAGATAATGTGTTACAAGGATATGGACCAACAGACATGTATAAAGGGGCATAACTCCTGAAAAACACATCCGATTACACCGACTTTGAATTGGCTTCTGGTACTAGCTGCATTAATCAACTGTACGAAGTTTCATTGTTGTGAGTGAAGAACTTTTTGAGATAATGTGTTTACAAGGATAAAAACAGCCAGACATGTATAAAGGGGCATAACTCCTGAAAAACACATCCAATGGCACCGACTTTGAATAGGCTTCTGGTACTGGCTGAATTAAACAACTGTATGAAGTTTCGTTGTTGTAAGTGAAGAACTTTTCGAGATAATGTGTTTACAATGATATGGACAGACGGACAGACGGACGGACGGACGGACAGACGACGAAGGCAACGACAATATGCCCGAGGGGTAAAAATGTATGAATCGGGTATTCCTCGTAGTTAATGACCAAAAAAGTTACTGCTTTTTGCTATGACTGCCAAATATATATGCCCTATGCAGTAGAAATTTATCCCAAAATATCATGTCAAGGATGCCGCTAACCCAGAAACTCTGGCTGTGATAGGTGAATATAGGTAAGGGGGCGTGGCATTCCTATCACATATCAGCAACAACAACCAAAAAAAAATAGACTCCTTAGCCGATGTTTTCGGGCTAGGATGTCTTCGACAGATTTAGGGAACAAAAAAAAATATATATATACATTTTTTTCAAAGTTTTGAATCTCGGATATACACCTTTTTAACCCTTTCACCGATTAAACCCGGCACACGGGGATAACGAGAGTGCCACCCGTACGACCATCCCCAGTAGACCGGGTTAGCTTTAAACCTTCGCCATCACGATGGGTACACAGGTACAGCACTTGTATTTTCTTGCATCCGTTTTAACAGAAATCTATCAAACACTGTATACTTCTGGAAAGCCAAAACCTTGATCAATTTGATTCTCGAAGTTGTTTGTTTGCAAAAGAAATAAAGTAAAATTAGATGTTGAACGGAAAAAATCGGAGCGAAAAATGCATTTTTCCTCACATGCCGTGTGACGGGCCTGTCGGCAGCAAGCCTCAGAAATGGAAAAAATCATTGAAAACCTCTTCCTAACTCCTGTATTTTTGAACTTACACGACTGCTAAAGTGTGGTGAATATTCTCCAGACGATTAAAACTGCCAACGACGATCGACGAAGTTTATTTCCATATTTTTACGAGTCTTGATCCACAACGTGTGTCAAGCAAAAATCCATTCATTCAAGATGGATTCCCCCGCCGGCCGACGAGCCAATCGGTATGCGTCATTTTGCCCACGTGACCTCTATCAGCCAACAGATTTGAGACGAGCGTAGACAGTGGCTGGAATGATGGAATGACATCATTTTACAATCCAATCGTATCCTCCGTTTTATTTTGCCATCCATTCCAGGTTATTTCCTGAGTAGAAAGGTGAAAGGTTACGCTTTCCAAGGAGAGGTAAAGCATGAAGATTGGCAGAGTAAAACTCGAGAAAAACGCTGTCAAATGCGGTCGAAAAAGGACGATTTCTCCGTTGGATTTTAACGTTTTTAAGTCGAGAAAGCCGGGGAAAAGCGCATTCTCTCGCAGTAAAACCTAATTTTGTATGCTATTTTATTTATCTTGCTATAAAACTAGAGCAAATAACACTGGAGTGTATATTGTGGAGATAGGTTTCTTATGTTTTTCTGCAAATCTCGGAAACAAACGAAATTTCTAGCATTCCAAAGACAACATATACACATTTTAACAGTTCTCACGGAATTGATCGTCAGCAGGGCACTTTTGTCAGGGGAAATAATCGGCGAAAGGGTTAATTTAAGCCCAGCTGTGAAGGGGAGTGGTTCATTGAGCTCTAGCTATGATATGATAATTAAGCCCTCTTCCTTGCCAGTGTTTGGTGTAACACTTTCTAGCCAAATGCACAAATAAATCAGATATCAGGACTCAATACCATGTTGCTGGTTTTAAAATGTGGGTGTTGACTGTCACTTTAATAGTAAGAAGCTCCAAAGAAGCAAAACTGCTGGATCTACATTAGATCTAAGTAATGTGTTCATACATTCCATATGAATGAGTCACTGGCAATACCAGACTACTGAATATGCAAATGAGTCCTGCACTACACCGAATGAACCAATGGCAGACATACAACTTTACTATGGAGCTCTGATAGGCTACATGCCAGGAAGAGTATGTAAATCAGTATCAAAGTAGGCCTAATGTATGCATACTTGGAGATCCCTTTTTAGAAGACTGGAAAATGGTAGAAAAATAAAAAAAAATGTAAAAAAATAATTAATGACCGGTTAGACCTGAAAGTTTCAAAGGCACAAGTAAAAAATAAAAGGATCATAACCTGTAAGTTTCAAGAACTTCCTTGCAATAGTTTTCGCGATACGGCTCGGACAGACGGACAGACACACTGCTGGGGCCACAACAATACTCCTGAGCCCGTTGGGCTGAGGAGTAAAAATAATTGGGGGTCATATCGCCTCCCCCTCCCCCAGGCCTGGGCAGGTCCCAAAAAGCACCATAATGTCGACCATACCATAGTGTCTTTCTTTCTTACCTCACGACCAATTAAAATTGATAAAATTTGCCTTGGACATACATTTAATACCGTGAAAAATAAAATACATATACATGATTCCGAAGCAACGGATGAATCTTGTCCATTCACTACTGTTCCAGACAATAGTACTCTTGAGTACTTTCATTAACTAATTTAATTGTTTACGTTTTACATAGCATATCACATTCCATGACACCTATGATCTTCATTCCTAAAGTTGTTGATGATTGGCTACTGCGATTTCCTGGTCAAATCATTTGTCACTCTCCAGGTAGAATCACGAAAATAGCGAATTTGCCGTCCGTGAATTCATATTCATTTATTCATGAATAATTAGAATATTGTTTATCGACTGAAGAGACATTTCACCATTGCATTAATCCATCCAACGGTGTATAACTCCACTCGTGCAAACCTTATGCCAAATTTACCCCTCAGGGATAATCTGTTGAAACAAACACTAAAATAAGTTTCAATAGAATAGAGTCTCTATGACATTTCCATCTTGGTCATGCTACGCCAAACAAACAATTAATGCTGCTGTGACTGGTGAGTTTTGTACACTAGTGCCCCCTCATGTTTACTCGGGTATGCCTATATTTCGGAGCTACAAGGTCCGATTTCGGCGTCTAACAATATCACGATTCGACAATATGGCAATATGATTAGGTGGAATTCTATGACAAGTATCTGAAGTTGTAATTTGGGTATATGAAATTCTCTCTAAGATATTCATTCTTCTGTATTCTTCAGAATAAAAACGGTGATTCAAATATGCATATTTTTATTGTGAAAACCTGCGATTGAGCTTTTATCATCCAGGGTATGAGGTCATTGTTACTGCGGCTTGTGATGCTGTCTGCCAAACAATACATGTAATTTGAAATAAGCGTAAGTCTCCCAAGTAGTCGTGAATAGTAAAACATATTCATATACAATATGCCTGCAATCACGATAAACCAACGCCATGTACTGACTGGATGAATTGAACAAAACTGAATAGTATGGTTGACAGCAAAAATATTGTTGTGTTGACGCCGATCAGCGACACTCAAACAGTTTCCCTTCAATATGACATAAATGGCTACCTGTCTATCGATTAAACTCCGTGTCAATTCCTTTGTGTGAAAGTTATAATTCTTGTCTAGAAGATCCCCGCCTCAAATGCATTGATGCCTGACATCTGAGTCATAGGTACACCTAAGTAGGGAAGTTACTGACTCTGAATACGTATATGTTTGTATCATCAATCTAACGCAATGCAAAATACTCCCTGGACGCCCGATTGCGAACATGCGAAACACGCAAGATGCTCTTTCCTTGTGGAAGCGAAGAAAACCGTCCTCCCTATACAGACTGGAACAGGGATGTTGAAAGGTATAGTATGTCATACAGCATACAGTCAACCGACCACACGAAAGTATCAAAGCTGTAATCACACTCAAGATCAGTCTAGGTTAACCCTGACCTGGGCTTTTTGAGAGCTGTCCAGGCCTAGGAAGGAGCCATTTCGCCCCCCCCCCCCACCTCCTAATTAATTTTCTTATCACATGGGCTAGAGGGCGAAAACTTACCGCACTATACCTTTGGGTAAAGCTCTACCAGAAAATGTATAAAAAATATCCAAGGTTGCCGCGTTGATAACTTCACAGTGACGTCATTTTCTAAAACGGCACTTTTGTTCGATTTTTCAAATTTGTCATTTATGCAATTTTTCCGTCAAAACTGTGTCATAAATTAGTACATTTTAGTGTGATGTGAAATAAAATAGTTTTTGCCCACTTTTCATTGCGGAAAAGCACAAATTTGGAAGAAAAATGACGAAAACATCATATTTCTGGCACCCTACGTGGCCGCCATCTTGAATTTATCAATGATCCTCTACTCGGGGGGATTTTATGCAACTAGGCTCAAAAATGACCCCAATATGATAAACTATAAAGTCACAGAGTGTCAGTTCTCAATTTTTTGTCGTTCCGGAGATAGCGCAGAGGTTTGACAGGGGGCCATTTTGCCCCCCCCCCCCTCTCAGGCCAGGTAGGGTTGAATAGCTGGTACACGTATAATGATGGAACTATCATCTATAACCAAGCTGTGTGTCGAAGTAGTCTTCGGGATAGTGTATACAATTTTTATGCCCATAGTTGTCATGTATTTAATATTTCTGTCCCATCCAACTCCGACTCCTGTGTTATTTTCTGCACAGGGGGCTAGGATCTGTAAGGCGTTTCGTACACCTAGGGCCAACAGTTTGTTCCGAATTTCGATATAGAGTTGAACTAAGTTAACTCTACCAGGCTGAACTTTTTGGTACATATTCAAGTCGGAAGGCGGGAAGCATTTCGGACTACCCAACTTTAACTACTAGGTGAACTAGGGAGCTGAATATTAGTACACTATACCCCTGAGCTGAGCTCTACCATTTGGGCTCCTGAAGAAAATTTCAGAGAGCACCACTTTTCTAGTACCCCAACATGACCGTCATTTTGAATTTATCTATGTTTTTCTGACCTGGGTTGAAGATAATAGGGCCAAAGTGACCCCTATATGATAAGCTATGAAGTCACGGAGTGTCAGCTCTCAATTTTATGTCATAGCTCCCCATAACATCCAAGACCTGGTAGATTTAAAGAAGTATGAGAATGAGTACAAACGACGACATTCTGTAGGCGATGGTTGACCATGTTGAATGTCTTTGTCCATATAGTCGAGGGAATTTATCCACTCGGCATTGTAAGAAAAAGTATCAAACTTCAGCTAAGGATAATTACAAGCTACCTACAAGGAGGAAGCGAGCAACAGGTTCAACTATGTCAGCAAGTGAAACAAAGGTTGACTTCGGATTATTAATTATGATGAGCAGAATATATTATACGAAGGAAAGTTTCAAAGACAAGCCTGTTTCCTTTATATATAATACCTATGTAACATAGATTAATCCGATGGTGGACTTCAATAGTTAGATAGATGATCACATTATAAAACATCATTTATTGACATATAATTACAACTATCCAACCATAATCACTTATCTGTATCCTCCTATCTCCGGAATTTGAACCAAAGGTTATACAATCAAGGATATGACGTCTCGTCACTCCCCTTACAAACCAATAAGCTGGGGAATTTGTGGGGTTTATGTCGGGCAAGCTGTGTAGGGATCATGTGGGGAATGTGTAGGACAGCCACTGTGGGGAATGTGTAGGGAGTTGGTAAAATCCCCACATTGGACTTAGTCGTGGAAAAGGAGTTTCTTAATGCTGCTTAGCTGAATTAAATCCCCGCACTATCCCAACATCAGCCCCACGTCTTCCCTACATGTGGGGATGATGCGGGGAACTATATTTAAAGCTGGTATGGGATCGACCCACAATATTCCTGCAGTAAATCCAGCATGGTACAGAAAACCCCACAATATCCCCATGTGAGGAATCTGCGGGGCAGAAAAGCCCACAATATCCCCACGTGGGGAATCTGCGGGGCAGTACTTCCAGCATGGGACAGAAAACCCCACAACATCCCCACATGGGGAATCTGCGGAGCAGTAATTCCAGCATGGGACGGAAAATCCCACAATATCCCCATGTGGGGGATCTGCGGGGCAGAAAACCCCACAATATCCCCACGTGGGGAATCTGCGGGGCAGTAATTCCAGCATGGGAGAGAAAACCCCACAATATCCCCACGTGGGGAACCTGCGGGGCAGAAAAGCCCACAATATCCCCACGTGGGGAATCTGCGGGGCAGTAATTCCAGCATGGGACAGAAAACCCCACAACATCCCCACGTGGGGAATCTGCGGGGCAGTAATTCCAGCATGGGATGGAAAGCCCCACAATATCCCCAAGTAGGGAATCTGCGGGGCAGAAAACCCCACAATATCTCCACATGGGGAATCTGTGGGGCAGTAAATCCAGTATGGGAGAAAAACCCCACAATATCCCCAGGTGGAGAATCTGCGGGGCAGTAATTCCAGCATGAGACAGAAAACCCCACAATATCTCCATGTGGGGAATCTGCGGGGCAGTAATTCCAATATGGGACAGGAAACCCCAGAAAGAGATATGGCAACATCCCCACAGTAACCCTACAATATCCCCACGTGTGGGGATGGCTTGGGGTTGTCGCCCCCGAATGTACCAACAATGGGTTATTTTCGGGGTAGTTATTTGGGAGTGGGGAATGAATAGGGCAGAGCACTCTGCAGTATCCCCACAAATGGGGAAATTATGGGGCAAGGTGCACAAAACACCATCTGTACCTTATTTCCTGGGGCATCTTCTGTCTGAAAGGGCATGTCATTTGTACAGACTGTCTAGTATGTCCGGATTCCTCCTGCAATATCATCCATCCCTTAAAATAACCACCAGCAGAAGCAAAATCCACGCGTATTTCACCTTTTATTCTTTAACAGCATAAAATATACATTGTACGATGTCTTAAAACACCCGAGCACAAAATGAGAAGCACATTGGAAGTCTGTGTCAAGTAGAATGGATTTTCATCCCTCAAAGGTTTAAAAAAAATCTGTCTTGGTCTTTTCCCACCTGTTGTGGGATGGCCTTTAGCATTCCTTGGGGGACTGTCGTTGTCATCGTCAGAGGATGAGGAATCGACGGCAGATGAGGGTGAAGCTGAAGAAGAGTCCACCACCTCTTCTGACATGTGGAGATCATGCTTCTTCAGTTGTGTTTCTGGTTGATTCTACCTGACCTTGCAGCATCATGGCATTTCTGAGTGATGCCTCTCCTTACTTTGGACCACGGTGTGCCCTTGAACTGGTTGCAAACATAACCTGGAAGTCAAACAATGAAAAACGATTAGTATATTCTGAATGCCCGAGCTATCATAATAAATTAATACAGGAAACAAATATGGTTGAGCATACAGATATTAGAGTTCCATGATTATGGCAGTCAAACATTGACCCCTACAAAACTGGCTAAAACAGAACACAATATATTCAGATCACTCTCATCACTGATCAGACCATTTATGTTCATATAACTAACAGCATAGGGTTCGAGATATACAGATCTACCAAAAAACAAGTAATATTTTTTCAAATTTATATACGAAGCTGTGCATCTGAAAACCTCTCAATTCTTCGATAACTCCACGTTATCAGGCCACAGAAACCTGTTTCATAGTGAGCAGTTTGATGGTATTCGAGATATGGATCATTAATGATCTTGCATGAGGCTTTCTATGGCCTTGGCCCCATGCATGTGTGACGCAAGTTAAGCATGCCTAGGAATTATCATTCTCACGGCATGCTGGTAACGAGAACTTTCGTATTGAACAGTTGAATAGTAGGTATCATTAATGATTTACATGATTAAAGATGGCCACCAAGGTTTCTGCCTGATTTGAAAGTCTCTTGATTCATCAGTGATGTATCCCAACATTTGTATCGAACAGTTGAATGGTATGGTATCAGCGATATGTATCACTCATGATTTTGCATAAATTAAAGTTTCCTGGTATATCAATGATGTTCTCCAACTTTCTGTGGAACAGTTGAATGATATCTGAGCATCTTCGTGTAAGTTAAGACTCCTTGACCACAAATAAGGAAGATACAGTCCAGACAACAATGCAGCAGTTTACATGTTGTCGCTAAAGACTCATAACTCGGTGGGAGATCATCGAAAGGAGAAGTAAATAGAACTTGGCAGTATACATTCACAGCATACTGGTACTTTCCAATGTAAGTTTCAAACTTGTCCTGTCATTAGTAAACAGGATATGGACTGGATAAGCATATATTGAAGGGCCATAACTCTGAATCGTCATGACAGGCAAAAGAATGTGACAACGCACATCAGTAAGGTACTAAGCATCTTCATGTATGTTTCGATGAAATAGCAGCTGAGATATCATCCACGGTACAGTTATACAATACAAAAGTGATTTCTGTATTCCCCTTCATGGGGGGGGGGAGACAGCCGCCAACCTTGGCAATGTGGAACTGATGTGTACCATGTTCTCCTAACAGATATGAATAATTTACTTCAACTTACACTATGTCGCTCAGCTAGTTCCTATGACACAAAGCCTGGGAGAAGTGCGTCTACAGTGGTCTGGGTTGGGAGAAGTTTGTTGCCATGCTGCTTCTCCAGAAACTACAACCTTGTGATTTTTTCCATCATCTCTATTTGTAAAGACTGCAGTACCAACAGGGACCTGTTTTACCATACATAGCCACCTTAAAAGACAATGTTCTGAACACACGAATCTAATTCCAAACGCGCAAGAGCTCAGAAAAAAACTAGCGAAGAAATGAGCCCGCTCGGCAGCACATTTACGTTCCACTCGAAAGTAGGTCACTCAGCCGCGGAACCGTGGAGTCGTGTATTGTTAAAAAAAATGATCATATTCATTTTAATATGGGTAAAATTACAAATTATATCAATTTACAGTATAATGAAACTGATATATTACAGAAATTTTGTAGAGGTAAATATATTTTAGGAAACCAATATTTATTTGGATATAGCTGTTTATAAAGGTGATGATCTTGTCTGACCACTCATCTGTCATCATTCTAAAAAGGTGATGAGATTTCATCACCTTTTTAGGGTGATGACCAAGGATGGCCACTCGTCGTTCATCGCCCTAAAAGGGTGATGACTGGATCTCATCACCCTTTTATGGTGATGGTGGTTTCATCACCTTTTTAGGGTGATGGATTTTGTCGTCAACTTTTCTCATCACCCTAAATGGGTGATGACCAGACCCCATCACCCCAAAAAGGTGATGGCCCATCGCCTTTTTCTGACTGTGTTGGGTGGCGGATCCGTCTTACTGAAACTGGCCCAAAATATGTTTAAGAAAACAGAGTTCACAGTCTGCCTGCATGATCCCCACATTTATCTCACACTATATGTGGAAATAAAATATCGCCCCACTTCAACCCCACTATCGTCTTAGGCTATGCATGGAAGAACGTTTATCTTAAGCTATGAAAACGGCGAGCATTTTGCCCTACATCATCCCCACGTGGACTTAAACTTTCAGCACAGCCCGGCACATTCCCTACATTGGACTTTGTCTACGAGCGCTGGAAAAATCCACCCCACCTAATCCCTACAAACAACTCGGTCGATTAACTCCGAAGTTCATTTTCCCTACACCAACCCCACGTTACACTTTGAATATGTAGCAGATAAAGGTATGCCCTACATCATCCCCACGCGGGCTTTGAATTCTCAGAACTGTCGCCCATTCACCCGTCATAATCCCCACATCCGCCCTACATAATCCCCATATTTATGCTAAATTTGCATAACCGTGGACAGCTGCCCCACACAAACCCTACGTTATCCCCACGAGGAAAGTTCCAAACCACGCTTCGCCCCACACGAACCCCACGCGCCCACCAATACCCCACACTTTCCCTACGCAATCCCCACGTTTATGTTTGTAAGAGTCCATGGCGAAGTCTTTCCTCTCACGTCTAGTCTACGACAAGAGAGATGATTATAATGTCGACATAGTTAAGTACCCATTTCTGGAGAACAATATTCCAGAAGGGTCTCAATACGGCGTATATACATCTCGCCTGGTAGCATTTGCTAGATCATGGGTAGAGTGTGGCGAATTTAATCAGCGCAACAAAATATCACTGAAGAAACCAGGCAAAGAGCGCTATACTGCCAAACACCTTCCTTCAAATTTTCCTAAATTCTGTGATAGATATCATACGCTGACGCCACAATATGATCGTAGCGTGCAAGATCTCTGGCGCTACGTTTCATAACCTGTGTCTAATTCTGCTTAACCCGGAGTTGGGTACCATTTGAATATCATGTATTTTACATGGTGTTCGAATGAACCAGCGCAATCAAAGCGTGACCGAATTTGATTTTGATGAAGAATAACGGTCAGTGATTAGGACTTTTTACGTATAGAACATCATAATATCTTACTGACATCATTGAAAACTGTTGACCGCTTCTCCCTTGTAGCAGCCAACTTGTGTTTTTATTAATTTCATTGGATACACATTTGGAATTGCTGTTAACTGTCATACGAAATAGGTCTTTCGATTATTGACACAGAAATTATGTTATGGACGGCGGCTGAATATTGCTATGTTTTATTATTAAATTATGCAACACTGGACATGAAATCGCAACTGTTATATGTGAATTTGCATTGACATAATATTAAATTATTTCCGATATTTTGCCCATTTCTCAGTAATATCATTGACTTTTTTATATATATCTCAGACTGGTTTCATCTGGATATAACCGGTTTCGAGCTGAATATGATTTACTACATTCTTCCTGGTCTCGGGTGTAGTTTTTACCCGTGTTACTACAGGGAAATGCAAACGGTATAAAAATGAAGCGGACAAATTTAAGCTTTCAATACATGGAAATCATAGAACTAGCAACGGATGGGAATTCATATTTACACAGTATTGTTCATTATTAATAGTTTGCTCATTTCACAGTGATATCGCATGGTAAACCGTTCTATATTTCAGGCCGACTTCATCTGTATACGAAGGATGTTCTTGAATTTGATCTCGGACTCATAATTTACATTCTGGATATGCATCATAACCACCGGTTTTGTTTTCACTAATGTTATTGGACCAGATTTCAATGACAAAAACATGTCGGGAACAAAATGTCAGATTAACCGGCAACGAAAATCGGTCGACTGCAGTCATCGAGGCTTGTCGGAAATTCGGAATTCTTCGTTCCCTCCAGATACAAAGAAAATCTATTTGGATTCGAATTATATTACAGTTGTGAAGAATGTCACCTTCATTGGTGTAACACAATTAAGAATATTAGACCTATCAGACAATGATATTCAGCTCCTAGAACCCATGGCTTTTGAAGGTTTAGGATTTCTTGTGTCCCTAAATTTGTCTCGCAACTCCTTCAAACTTATTCCAGAAATTTTTCCCCCGAATCTCTTTGGACCGCTAAAACAATTGTCAACTTTGCGTATACAACAGTATAACATGGCCAAATCATCGGATTGGAAAGGCGTGGACAAAGGATTTTCAGTGTTACGCAATCTACAAGAACTGTACATGGATTTTCCATTCGAGTTTGTCTTTGAAGGCGGCTTCGCAGAGCTGACCAAGCTGAGGAACATTTCAACTGCTGGTCGTCCTCGTGCCACAGAATCGTGTGGAATTGGGAAACTTACAAACGATACTTTCAATACACTTGCAAAAACAGCCATCAAAGAACTTCGGCTGATTAACTGTGATATCAGCTCTGTTGAGATGGGAACGTTTCTTCCTTTAGGTAACCTGTCAATACTGGACTTGTCCATCAATAACAAACTTGGATTAATGAAGCCTCTGAAAGCGCTATACGGACTTCAGCATAGGAATATGGAGGAGATAAATTTAAGTATCATAAATGGACCAATGTTACTCCCCAAAAACTTTATGTTGCACGAAAGCGACGCGATCTATCTGAAATCTATTTGTGTTCAATATCTTGATATATCCGAGAATTACATATTTTATATGGGTGATAATAATTCAGCGCCATCTTTTGGTAGACCCGATTGCCTGAAAACCCTGAAAGGATTTGCCCATGCCATGCGATATATACCACGGAAATTGGTTACACTTGTTAGCAAGTACAACTCGATCGAGTACTTTGATATGAGTGGAAGTTTTGGTGTTCCTGTCCATAATCTTGGTATCGTTGGTAAGGGTAACGTTGGCGCCCAGGGTAGATCTCTGCAGAGTCAGACTGGGAATATTCCCGAACCAACGATAAATGAGCACAGCGAAGCTAATTCAGCCGTTTCAGCCTCTGTTACTTTACCGCCCTCACTTGAGACGCTTAATATTAGCAATATTTTATACTGGATGTTCCTTACCAGCGATATCAAAATCGAGAGCTCAGCTCTGAGAACGCTTAATGTGTCTTACAATAACATTGACAACTGTGGAAAGCGATTCAAAGGACTAAAAAAATTAACGGATTTGGATATTTCATGTGTGCTGTGTGGTTATCTTGATCAATTTCTCACAGAATTTCCAGGACTACAGAAACTAGCAATCACAAATTCTCCGAATCTGTACATAGATATCGGTGATCCAGAGGGAACTGGTGATAGTTTCCAAACTCTTCGTGACTTGAGAGAAGTAGACCTGTCCGGTAACAAACTGACTAATCTGAATGATAAACTCTTCATCTCCACCATAGCATTGCGATCGATCAGTTTGTCTAACAACAAACTACAGCGTGTTCCTTCAGCCGTCATGCACCTTAAAAACATGAGCCGATTGAATTTGTCCATCAATGCCTTTACTCACCTGACCCACAAAGAAATGTTCCTGTTTGAGCAGTTTTCTGCTGCACAGTATGGTCAGTCTCGTTTTCGCCTCAGTCTGGGACTCAATCCATTTCAATGTACCGTACCTGTAAGACGTTGGAGTTTATCCGCTGGGTATACAGTACTGACATTCTTCTAGATCTAGACGGTAATTATACCTGCTTTCTATCAAATGGAAGCCGGGTTGATTTTGCTGGATTTAAAAGTGATTTAAGAAATTTATCAGTGAGCTGTATCAGCCATACGTGGCTCTTCATCGGTGTCCTCTGTATTTCATTCGCCTTGATATTTATCGTGCTGTTTTACTTGGTGTATCGCTATCGCACTAACTTACGATACTGGTTTTACACCAAACTCAAACCACCTGCCGAATTCCTCGAACAAGAAGAATATATGTACGACGCGTTCGTTGCGTACTGCGAAGACAATTATCAATGGGTTTTTGATAATTTGCACGCTGTGCTTGAAGCGGAACAGGAGCCATTGAAGCTGTGTATTCACAAGCGCGACTTTACACCGGGGAAACCCATTCACGAGAACATCGTTGACAAAATGAAACAAAGCAGGAAGATCATTTTGGTCATCAGCGCTGGCTTTCTTCAAACCGATTTTGGGCCAACTGAGATAATGTATGCAGGAATGAAATCACTCGAGGTAGGAAGAGATGATATCATTGTTTGTATTCTGCTGGAAGATATCCCCGTCAAAGAAATGCCCAAAGCTCTGCGAAACTTTTGGCACACGATGAGTTTTCTGAAATGGACAGACGATCCACGTGAGCAGTGCCATTTCAGACAGCAGTTAAAAGATGCCAAAATTCCGAAATAATGTGTTCGATTGTGCCCCCCATTTCCGACAACATCCTGGAACGGATTATCTCCTCTATATCTTAATATATCCTGAAATTAGTAAGTAAACTCTGGTTCTAGGAATCGCGCCTCAGATTCAGTGCTACATCGTTTTATATTGTAGGTGTGGTCCCTAGAACCATTGTTTTCTTACAATTCCACTGGTTCTGTATTTGTTCGATATACTAAGGAATGACAGCGAATTGTGTTGCGTTGAAATGATTGGGTATAGGAATGGAGTTTCAGTGAGTTTTTTGCCTAAAATGACATAAAAGTAATTTATTTTGCCGACACTACTTATTCTTTGTCATATTAATTCGATTACGGGAGAAAATATTGATAAATGAAAATAAATCGGAAAATCGGTCCAAAAATAGACGAAAATGGCTTCCGACAAGATGACGTCATTCAGTGTGTTGTCTGATAATAATATAATTAACGGTTTATATGTATCCATGTTTGCTTTGTATAGTTATGTCTAATAGTTAATACTCATTGAATATATTTGTAATAGTAGTTATACGATCTACGTTCTTTAATAAGCGCTGTTGTTATACCCATTCAAAGTTAATATAATGTATTGGACTTATCATAAAAGATGATGGATGAGTGTGAAGCCTATGTTTTATGTCATAGTTCATGGCTTCTTTTTGTGTGCGCAATATTCCATTGATATATGTTACCATGTCTGCCATTTCATTCAAATTCATCTCCCTCCGCCGTACACACTCATTTGTCATCATTTATTTTTACAAGATGAGTGTATATACATGTAGTATGATCGGCATCGACGGTGAGCGTCGCATACTTGTATTCTGAATAATAACTAAGTCTCACTCAGCAGTTTGTATTATTATAGTGGGATTCCCTGAAGCAATGCATGATTGGAGGTTTCACCTACTCATATTTATTGTATAATTGGGAATTTGTTTTCTGTTTAGATTTTGTTAGAAAGGGTACATTTCAAAGTTTAATTGATAAATTAAACGAGGCATACCTGTAAGTTGAAGTTTGATTGGAATTCAACCGAATGGAAGTCAGGAACGGAGAGATAATGTGAGAGCACGCGCGAGCCGAATTCGTCAGCCTTGAAAGGGAAGTGCGACACCATACGGTAATATATAAAGGTAGTACGGGAAAACATTTTCAGGGTGTGTACATGATCTCTTCGTTCCTTACTTCCATTCAGTAGAATTTCACTCAAAATTCACCTTCTAGGTAACCCTCGTTCAATTTATTAATTCTATCTCACGGAAAAGACGTCACTACAAGACTATGTGAGAGCTGGAAGTGGTATGGTCACGATCATCAAATAAGAAAGAAACGACTGAGTATGATGAACATTTTATCTTGTATTATAACCATGTATAGGTAATCCCCTGATTATGCAGAATAACATTGAAATAAAGCCATGTACACGCACAACTTGTGACCTAGTCATTGTTACCATCAGTATCTTAAAATCAAATTTCACCTGGCGTTTCATAATAAACCTGGAACTTTGGTTCGAGAAGTAATCTGTTCATTATAGAACATCATAAACTTAATCTCATTTGACCATCCACCACACAGCATAATGCGGTCTACCGGTGTACCCTTGCTGAGAGCTGCAAAGGTCGTAGCTAACCTAGTGCTATGATCGAAATATTTATTTATATCTATCCCCGACAGAGTCCAAACATTCTTCTTATATCTGCGGATCTTTCTCTACTAAGAGATATGAACAGTTACAATCAAAGCTTGACTGAGATACATTCTACTCTAAATAACGAATTTAACGAAAATCATATGGATTAAGAATACTGACCAGCGATACGGATTTGATATTCATGATGTCTTGCCCGTGATGGATAATAATGCCCTGGTGATTAGTGTCTCTATTCATATCCTTTTCTAGTGCAACCAAGGACGGACACTTGTCCCCAATGTGGAGAAAAGTGTCCTAGCTGGGTTAGAAGATAGGGGACGGACACTCTTAGCCACCGGACATTCTTAGCCTCTACACCGGCATCATTGAAAACTGATGACCGCTTCGATCTTGCAGGAAACTAGCCTATTTTCAACTTAGCAAGAAATTTAATAATGCATTCTGACTGTGTACAATGAATATAAGACAGATTAAATAGACTTAACCGGCTGCCTAGTAGCCAGAGCGAACAACATCACCGTTTTTAAGCAAGTTCCTTCAATGAAATATTGTCACATGGTAAACTTTTCGGATAGGTCAGCACCCAGTCTACGTTCCAGGTATACATATCGTCCTAACGTGGGAGACTTGGTCGGCTCTCAAACAGTCTTTTCATGAATTTATTACCCAATGGATGCTTGCCAACAGTAAAATTTCCTCGAATTGTCACTGTCCGAAATAAAGTCAACCTGATCGTTGTTCATGGCACTATATCCCAATCCAGAAGTGTGACACTCTACCATAAAAGTCAACACTTGAGTCGGCGAGTAGTAATTTGTCCCATGTTTCTGGCAATACGGAGTACTGTTTTAAGGGCTCCGACCTCCATGAATCCATCATAATGTCACATATCACCGGTGAAAGTCTCTGCACGGAGAACGTTTGAGGATATAATCCTTAATTGTCATGAGACGAAGTCGATGATGGAATGGATGAAGGCTGCCTGGTTGAATCGGAAGTTGAAGAGTTATCATCCCCTGTGGCAGTTTCAGTGGAGACAGTATCATCATCCGTTTCGGTACCATACTCGAGCTGGACAGTAGTAGTATATAGCGCGTATTAACCCGCGTATTGACCTTTGACCTCAGAAATTTGCATATCACATGACAGAGGTCAAAGGTCATTGAGTACACTTGAGTTGACCTGTATCCTTTCATCTTGTCTTTGACCTTGGATCATGTTTAGACATGTTAGGGCTGGGGTTTTTTCCATCACGTGCGGTATGACGTCACTTCCGGTCTGGGTGAATGGGGCGTGACATGTAAACCTGATAGGACATGTACTGACCTGTCTGTGGGGTTTTTCCCTACAATGCCGTTCACCTTCGTGTTTTTCCGGTGAGGTGCGAAGGGTACGTCCGTGTCTTTTCGGTGAGTGGGAACATGATAGGCCATGTACTGTCTGTGGGTTTTTTTCCCGCCAGAATTTCGCTGTCGTCTGCTTGCGGTTGTCACGTGCCGAACACTTATAACCGTGATTACGAGCCTCATTGACCTTTGACCTCAGAAATTTACATATCACGTGACAGAGGTCAAAGGTCATTGAGTGCACTTGAGTTGACCTGTATCCTTTCATTTCGCCTTTGACCTTGGATCATGTTTAGACATGTTGGGGTTTTTCCCATCACGTGCGGTATGACGTCACTTCCGGTCTGGGTGAATGGGTCGTGACCTGTGAACCTGATAGGACATGTACTGACCTGTCTGTGTGGTTTTTCCCTACAATGTCGTTCACCTTCGTGTTTTTTCGTTGAGGTGCGAAGGGTATGTCCGTGTCTTTTCGGTGAGGTCCGTGGGAACATGATAGGCCATGTACTGTCTGTGGGGTTTTTCCCGCCAGAATTTCGCTGTCGTCTGCTTGGGGTTGTCACGTGCCGAACACCTGGCTCCCCGAATTGCAACAATGTTGCACGTTCGCTACAATGTTGCGATGAACACCTGGTCTGCCGTCTGCGTGAGTGAGCTCACGTGCCGAACACCTGGCTCCCCGAGATCAAGGCATGCCCATGAGTATATAGAGGGCTGAGGGTATGTCTGACTGTATGGAATGCGTGTATTGACTTGTGTCTGGGTTTTCTCCACCACGGGGAGTGCGCAGGTGTATGACGTCACTTCCGGTCTGCGTGAATCGGGCGTGACCTGGGTATGACTGTATGGGATGTACTGTCTTGGTTCTGGGGTTTTTCCATCATGCGGCGGTCACGTGATTAGGAGTGCATGTACGGACTTGTATGCCGTTCATTCATTTGAGTCGGAGATTTGGGGTCCCTACGGAAGGATTTTGCAAGTCATGGGTGGGTGTATGTAAAATGAGGATTTGTCTCGTAAATATAAAAAGCGGAACACGGACTTTACCTCTAAAATAGGGGAAAACCCCTATCAACTCTATCCTAAAGGGCTAATATCGGTCCCTGGCTTATCGGGTTCTGCCTGGAGTGGGTGTATGTAAAATTAGGATTTGTCCCCAAAATATAAAAAGCAGAACACGGACTTTACCACTAAACTAGGAAAAAACTCCTATCAACCCTATCCCAAAGGACTAATATCGGTCCCTGGCTTATCGGGGCCTGCTGAGAGAGTGGGGGAGTGGGTGTATGTAAAATTAGGATTTGTCCCGAAGATATAAAAACGGAACACGGACTTTACCCTAAACTAGGGGAAAACCCCTATCAAGGGCGTATATGGACTCCCATTGACCTTTGACCTCCAGTATAGAGATCGTATATTCACTACCATTGACCTTTGACTTCAAAAATTTGCATATCGTGACCTTTGACAGCCAATCAGAAGCGAGTATTTTGACCTCGTCTGACTGTATGCATGTACTGACTTGGTTCTGGGGATTTTCCATGATGGGGAGTGCGCAGGTGTATGACGTCACTTCCGCATGAATCGGGCGTGACCTGGGTATGGGATGCATGCACTCACTTGGTTCTGTGTATTTTCCATCACGGAGAGGTCACGTGATAGTTCAAGGTCATTGTAGGAATGCATGTACTGACCTGTTCATTCATCCGGGGACTTGTTTACATCCGGGTCATTCATTGTGGTGGGTTCTGCGCAAGTGTGTGACGTCACTTCCGGTTTCACTAAAACTACCTCCGAACACAGAAGAGTTCCAATTTTTCCTTAGACGTAGGGTTCGGATTTTCAACATCCGGGTTTCCCCGGCCCGGCCCAGCCCGCCACGCCTTGCCCCTGCCGCAGCGCGCGCGCGCGGGGGTTATCCGGAAGTGCGCAGCATCACCGGAACTGCGCGGATGAATTTCGGATTATCCTAGGCCACTGATTGGCTGCTTTCTCAACGGTGTACAAAGCCAGTTTCACCGAATGGTGAATGTCTGTTATAGCCTTCATGCATTATGCTCATATAGAAAACACACACAAGACAAGGTTTTTTTTTGGTGAGATCTCATTTTGTTTCTCACTTCACTCCACCTGTGGCTCTTGTAACTTGTAACTCTTCGTCAAATGTTGGAATGCCCGCTCGTAACCTAGACCAAAACATGTACTTGGGCTGATTTCATTGGCTCTCTATTTTACTGCAGTGCTCTTGCATTGTTTTCTGGACATTGATGGGTTACATTTGGCCCCATCCTAGGCCACTGATTGGCTACTTTTCTCAGTCCATTCATTGACCGAATCCCCACATGTCTGTTATAGCCTTCATGCACTATGCTCATATAGAAAATACACAAGACAGGGTTTTTTGGTGAGATCTCATTTTTTTATCCAGTGAACAACAACAACGAGAGAACAACCACGTGAAAACTGAAGCCCACTGGCTTGTACATTGAAAGAACTGAAGCCCAGAACAGGGGGCTTGTACATTGAAAGAACTTAAGCCCAGAACGGGGCTTGTACATTGAAATGATCGGCGGCCCAGTCATATACGAGTACATCTCGGTCCTCGGCCTTGGGGTATTCGTCAAACATCTGTACGATGGTAGATAAGGTCCTTCCCCGGCATCGATGGTACAGGTAAAACAAGCAATATTGTCCGCACACGCTACTGGTCAGGCTTTGCAACGTTTGACTGTTCCAACACCACGTCTCTGTGCCTTGATCCATGAAGTCTGTTAAATCGGGATGGAGGCCGTACGGGTCAAAGTATTCGCCCTGCTGTTCTGTCAAGTACACGGCCACCCAATGTTCACCGGCCCGATCCATCGGGTCCGTGTTGAGAACGTATGCAGCAGGATACATACGGTCTAATGGGAACACATCTCGGGCGAACACCCCTTGAAAGACCACACGTGCCCCTGGGTCATTCTCCAGCACGGTGGTTATCTGGTCTGTATCCATGTTAGGTGGAAAAGTCACACAGGACGTTGCGCGCCTTGTCAACTTGAATGATGTGGTCAAACTCGGCGTAGCAGATCACATTGACGGTGGTCCCGAGAGCTCGTTGAAAGTGGATTTCCAACCGTAAATTGCATTGCTTGGCCAGGGCCAGCTGATTGTCGTTCTCTAAGGTGGGGGTCAGATCGAAACAGAACAACGTGTATCCGTTCGCGTAGTCCTCCCGACTGATCATATTCCCTTCGTCCTGGTTGATTTGACCGGTGGCTGTAAACAGGCTCTGATAGGCTCGAATGAATTCCTGCGCCCAATGTTCGGTGTTAAGGCCGTGGCTGGGACCTGTTGTCCATCGACATGCAGGGCCACAAAATTGATGCCGAAATGTTTAAAGTCAAACGGATTCTCTGGGTAGGCTCCGCTGAAACTGGTATTTTCCACACAGGCCAGGATCAATCGCTTGGGTAGTTCCCTCAGGAACAGGGTTTCTTTGTTGGCGCTCATATTTCCAGCAGACACATCGAACACTTTGGTTTGTACACGTCGGATAGGGTACTGGGCTGGTTTTGTTTCCAAGGCTTTCATGTGTCCCAATTGAACGACTGGATTCGGTTTCACTTTTCGGACATACAGGACTGCGTCTTGGATAACAATCTTATAGTCAGCTGCATGCCCATCTACGTTAGTGACCATCAAGGCGAAGGTCGAAGGCTCCCGTATCAGTCGGAATTTGATGTGGATCTTGTTCAAGAGGTACCGGTCTTGCATGAACATGTCTGCGTGTAGTCGACCCTTGAGATCCACCGAGGCACCGTTCGCAGTGAAAGCCTTCCGTTTGTTATATCCCACATTGTCCACCGTGTCCATGTGCTCGGGTGTGTCCTGGTAGAATAAAGCGGCTGTCAGCTGAGATTTCTTAGCCTCTCGTCCATACGACAACAGTGTCTCGATGTAGGCTCGATAGGGGTACGTGTTGGTCGAGTCACTGATGAGTTTGTCGCTAAGAAAAATATCCACCTGTTGAAACATCGAGTGCAGCCAGAGATTCGTCGGGCCCACCGTTGCAGCTTGGATGATTCTGGATCCGCATTACTGATGGTGAACTCGATGGGCCATGTTTCGTTGATACTGGAGAGCGGGAGATGCTTCACCCATAATCCTTGTTCGGCACTGGTCTGTGTGGGCGGCACGGTCCACAAATCAAATTCTCTGTTGGTGGAGGGACAGGACTCTGTGTGGATCAAGGACATGTTTAAGAAAAGATATCCTGGGTGATTTGATCTCCATACGTCTTTTTAATGGGGACCACCCGTACCAGAGGTGTGTTGATATCGCCCACGATGTGGTTGTCGACCACGTCCGAGTAGACGTAGAGTCCGACGTAGAGTCCGTACATACCCGACTTCATATCCATCGGGATCTGGCCATGGTCCTCGGATGGACCCGTGTAGGTCGCGTGAGCGAGACCCAGCATTTGCTTTAGGATAGGACTCGGTACGACACTCACGTTGGCGGAGAGAAGGATCTGTGCCTTGTCGTTGTGTGCGTTGTAATCGAAGTCCACGTGATTCTTGAAGGGAAAGGATTTGATGGGTTTTGAAACATTCGTGACCCCCCGTAGAGCCTTATAATGCAACAGTCTTGTCAACCCATCCATGAACTCCTTGGGGGTATCGTATTGGCCTTCGGGGAGGGTGAGTCGGGTGTTTTTGCCTTCGTAGGTCACCTCGTACCACACTTCATTGGCTCGCACGTTGTACCACGAGTAAGGGTATTGGATATCCACGAGGCCACATTCGCATCGTCCAGGTAAATGCAACGGTTGCGGTAACTGGGTGACGTACTTGGCCAAGGTGTTGTCAGGAAAGACATCCAGCGAACTGTTACTGGGTAGGGTGAGGTAAAACATGGCGACTGAGCTGTCCTGCTGCTGCTGTTGGTTTTAATAGGTGTTCCAGGCCTTGGGCGATTGTGTCCGGCGTCGTGTTCGTCGCGGTGACTTGCTACGTGTCACGGCTCTGGAGATGTGGGGTGTCCTGATGAAGGAAGGTTTTTTAAAGGCCTGAAAAGAAGGTGCCCGTTGTGGTGGTGTTTTGGGGGGTGACTCCGGTTCCCATTCAAGAAGGTAATTGGCCACTCGGCGATTGCTGGGTCCGCTGCATAAAGGCCCAGCGAAGGGGGTTCCCCACCAATTCCTGTGATACATGCATGTCTTTCAAGCCTTGAGCGAAGACCTCCCATCCTCGAGGATCCGTATACGACCTGCGTTGACGCATCAGGTCATTCACTAAATCCGTCATGTGGGTTCGCCTTTATCATTCCAAGTCATGTTAGGATTCTGTTTCTTCCGTTGTAATACCAGGCCAGCTTGTTTCTTGAACGATGCAGGTACACTCTTCAAGACTTCATCTTCCACCCACTGTGGGGCTGTGGGTGGTAGCCCTGGTAATGGCGGCTGTTGGAGCTGTACTGAGGTCGGCGGTGTGTCGCGTGGTGGTGGTGGTGGTGGTGGTAGTGCCGGGGTAGAGAGGGTTTTGTATTGGTCCCTGAACGCCATGTACCGTTGAAGCGTCTCATTGTACCGTTGTACTTTCTCACTGTCGCTTAACCCCGGTCTTTCTAAGGTCTGTTGCATCTCTTCATCGAGTGTGTTTATGGTCTTCACCGTAGGTGGAACAGGGTAGGGCGATTGGAGGTTTTGAAGGAGCGTGGTTCGACGAGGACCATTTTTTTCGTGTGGTTCATTGTCGGCCGAAGAGTCCACCCAATACTGGACCCAACACGGAAGCGGCCAACGGTGCTAAGATGGCCCCGAGAAAGCCACCTTTCTGTAACACCTTTTTCTTTTGTGTTTGAGAGACTCGCTTCTGGACTAGGGTTCGGAGACCTGTCTTATGCTTGGTCAACTTGGTCTTCTGAGCCGGGGTCAGTGGTACGTTGCCTTTTAACAGGTTGTGCCCTATCTCACACAGACAGCGTACAAGGTCAGGGCCCGCACCGCGTACAATGGTTCGGACCAACTCGGGTGGGGCCGTCTTTAATACACGGGGCGTCGGGGCGTGCTTCTGTACTCGCGCAGACGTCATGTACAACTAATGCTAGAACGCACAACTCTGCTCTTTTTATCCTTTTGCGGGCTACCTCCTGAATATCGAACAGAGACAAAGTCAACCATGATGTGGTATTAATTCTTTTTATTATCCCCATCATCAAACACACACACCCCAGCTGAGGGAGCCACTGTGGGTGTGTTTACATTATTTTTGCATGTAAACGTGGTGGGTCTCTCCGGGAAAGATTCCGGTCCGTAGTCGAAGGTGATCGGGGGTGGCTTGCTTGAGGTCGAAGAGCATATACCAGTGCTGAGCGGTTGTCGCATCTTTAAAGGCTTCCAACGCAAACGGTGTGCGGCCAGAAAACATCTGTCTCGCCAGGTCCAGCAGTTGAGTGGTGTCTCTCGGGTTTTTGAAGACTACCAGATAGTGGGCATTTAAGCTGATGTTCCGATGTTCTTTGTTTTTACTGTACAGATTCTGCACAATGTAGATGATGCTGAGCCGTCGATGATGGCTGCCTTTGGTAAAGAGTTGAGTGACGCGCGCATCCGTCTCCGCCATGAGATCATCCAGAACCACCAAGGTGTCGGGTTCCAAATCGGCCAGGTTAGGTAGGCCTTCCACGAACGTGATATGGGGCATTGCTGCATACGCTGCCTGCCATTCTCCATAACACCACACGACTCGAACAATGGGTGAGGTGATCATGCTGTCGGCGTGTTGAAGGAGCTTCCTGACGAAGTGCGTTTTGCCGGAGCCCGTCGCTGCCATCGAGGGTCCATGGTTTGAGCTGTATGCGCTGTCGTGGTAATCGGATCTTGTAAAGTTGGTACGAGTGAACTGGAGTGGTGGTGGTGGGTACAACGTCGGTCGTCGTTGTCTGTTCACTGTGACTGATGAAATCCGGTGGGTTTTGAGACGTAGTGGGTGTACTTGGTGTAGATGTTGACTGTATACTTGGTGTGGAGCTCGATGTGGCTTGTACACGTGGTGTGGTGGTGATGACTGGGCTCGTTTCGATCACGGGGTTGACTGGTGTAGAGAAGGTCTGTAGACGGGTTTGACTGGTGGCTGGAGTTCTAAGTTGGTTAAGTAGAGTGCTGAGATAGGCTACGTCGTAAAACACTCCTCCGTACAACACACTCAGCAGGATTAGCACTATGGCCACAAAGCCCACTTGCGCTTTGCGCGTTTTGGGAGACGCTGTGTTCAGAGGCAGCGTCTGTTGGTCCATAGCGCCGTGTTCATGGTCGAACGTGGAATGAAGGATGATGGTAGTGGTGTCTGGCTTGATAGTCGTTTCACCTGGTTGGCCGCGACCCAGGAATTGAAGGAACTGGGCCAGCCTTGCCATTTGACGAAATGAAACAGTTTGCCACGGCGGCGTTCCGTTTTCAAAATCTGCTCCACCGTGTAGTAGTCTTGCTTTGTTTTTACGACAGGCTGTAATTCCGTGTCGTAAAACGTCCCTAGCAACGGTTCCCCTTGAAGATCTTCCAGTTCATAGACTAGCTGCTGTCGGGGTAGGCGCCGTTTAATCAGGAAGTGCTCATCGCTCCAGTTGGGCAAGTAACTTTTCTCAAATTGAACTTTGACTTTACTGATCCGTGCAGGGTCCCCGACCTTGAACACCTCCTTCGGCGTTCACTGCGATTGCCTGGGGTACAAGACACGCCGGATTTGGGCTTCATTGCGTTGGGTGACGGTAATTGGGACTCTCTCTATACTCCGGTGATAGGCTCGATTGTATCCACTCACAAGTTTCGGGAGAACCTCGATGTACCGCCTTATATTCTTATAGGTGAAATATTTATACATGCGGCCTTTGAATCTCCTGTTGAACCTTTCCACAACGGAAGCCTTGGTCTCGTTGTACGTATGGAATAAAAACACCTTCTGGGCTTTCAGAAACTGTTGGAACGGCCTGTTGAGGAATTCCGTGCCTTCGTCGGTTTGCAAATACAAGGGTTTGCGCCCGGTCTTGAAGATGTCCTTGAACGCCGCTATGAGATTCGCACCCGTTTTCGTCCGGATGGGTACCACCCACGCATACTCGACAGGATATCGATGCACGTCAAGATATACCGATTCCCATCGTTGTGTTTGGCAAAGGCGCTCATATCGACCAAATCCGCTTGCCACTGGGCATCTATACTACCCACGATGACCCGGTTTCGTAGAAAATGACGACGGACAGATCGATGTAAGGTATAGGTGTCTTGTTTTTTTAACCAATCTCGGACTTGGGCACGTTGTATCCCCTGGGGTTTGGCCGCTCGATAGAGAGCCGACAATGCACTATAGGCTGCCGGACTGTCGGGACTGTAGTATAACTTATCCAACACCTTCTCCCAGCTCTTCATGGTGACCAATGATGATGGACCCTGGCTCTATCGTTTATTTATAACGGTATATCTTGGGCCGGAGTTTCTTTCTGATTTTCTTCGTTGGCTTCTGCCAGCACATTGTCCATGGTAAATAACCAGTCCAACTCGTCTGATGACCGCTCTTCCTTCGTAAGCACTTGATCCACATCTGCCACGGCATCTTCCAATGCAGACCATAGAACAGGGTGAATGGTCAAATGCACTGTACCTTCATCTAGCCGAGCCAATTGAGCAAAGAAGGGGCCGCGTCGGATGTACACATCGTGACACAAGTGGATGAGATCGCCGTCCAGTTCACCAGGCAACACCCGTTTGAATTTGGTCCAGCCCTCCCGGGACAGACGAATATGAGCCGGGCACGGTTGTGTAGGGTCTGCATCACAGATGTCTCCTACCTCCTCCATGATATCGACCTTATCCGCATAGACGTGCAGGAAGACCTCGAGGGTCAATCTGAGATACGCCCGTACTGCCTCCGTCATGATCAGTACGTGAATGGTACAAGATTTGTACTGTCTCGCGTATTTATAGGAAGAACCCCGTGAAATCAAAGGATCGGGTGGACATGTCACTGGGCTGACAGTTTAGCCGAATACTCAATGGCATCGTCGTCTGCCTCCGCTTCAATGTTAGGTTTGGTAATTTGTTCGCTGGGTTCTGCCGCCGCTTCACTCAGGGCACGAGCCCAGCCCAACTGAACAGCTGATCGCTCGTCCGGTGTAAACAGCTGGTCCACGATAGGCACCACTTTCTCGAAGGCTGTCCACAGATCGGAGTCTAGGGTGAAGCCTCGCGTAGGGTCTTGGTAACGGCCCAGACATGGGAAGAAGGGTCCACGGTGTACGTAGATGGCATTGTCTATGTGGATGAGGTTTCCGTCGAGCTCAGCGCTCAACACCCGTTTAAATTTGGTCAAGCCGTCACGGTGTAGCGTAACCGTATTCGATACGTCCTCAGCGCGCGACCAGCACATATCTCCACGGTCTTCAACGAGGGTGACTTTATCTTCATAGACGCGTAACCCCACTCGGGGTGTAAGGGGAAGGATGGCTCGTAGGATTGGTGACATGGTTGACCCAACGACGAACGGTGAATGACACACACTCTGACTGTCTCTCGTATTTATGGTCAGGTCCCTCGGTGACGTGGTTGACCCAATGACGATCGGTGAATGACGCACACTGTGACTGACTCTCGTATATATCGGTTGCACATAAGCGCATCTGTGGAGGCTCTGAAAAGCCGTTCTTTTTCTGTTGTTGTCAGTGCCACAGCGTCAGGGTCAATAGGGCAAAGACCATTACTAGGCCAATGAGCCGTAGCTGGTTCCGGCGTGAGCGCTCGTGATCCATAGTGCGGGCATCAAGGATGGCTGTCATAGTCCAGTAGTGGTGGGTGATAGCACGCCTCTTCATCGAGTGCACTCTGTCGAGGACCGCTTCTGTAAACTCTTTCAGGATCTGGCGTCGCCCCTCGTTGTCGTCGCCATCTCCAAATATGGATTGAACCACTGCTCGGTAATCCGCGAGTGAATTAACCACGGTCGCATGCTGTAAAATGCGGGTCGCATAGGGATGGGTCTCCATCATGGCTCTGTAACCGTAGGAATGAGGTGTGGGATGCAGAGTGGCGTGTTTTATACACCATGTCACACATGCGCGCCTATACGTAGGTCTACGGATGTAGTCCGTGACACGTACTATCCTGATGGGTTAGTTCAAAAAGAGAGCAACAATCAAAGATTACAGGTCAATCCTTTTATTATCCCCTCCATCACAGTACATCCTCGCTGGAGGAACCGCAATGGGTGTGCTTACATGAGGATTTTAAACGTTAACAGTTAAAGCTCATGTCAGCGGTTAAGGGTAAAGACCAGGAAGACGGCGAGTGGAGACACCTATAGATTAAGGTTATTACTATAAGTTCCATGGTTTCATGTATTTTTTCGTGCCAATACGGTTCTGGGGAAAACTGGGGGTTCCCCACTGGTCATTTAACATGGATAGATAGATGGTAATATTGTCGGAGACCCTCCTCTATACATGGATGATTCGGAAGGGCGGATAAAGGCTATCTATTGTCCCGAAGAGGGCCGAGTCTTACCGGAAGGGGGACCTTTGACCTTTTGACCTGGATGTGACCTTTTGACCCGAAATTCATCCGCGCAGTTCCGGTGATTCCGCGCACTTCCGGATAACCCGCGCGCGCGCGCTGCGGCCGGGGCGGGGCGGGGCGGGCGGGCCGGGCCGCGCCGGGCCGGCGAAAACCCGGATGTTGAAAATCCGAACGCTACGTCTAAGGAAAAATAGGAAGTCTACTGTGTTCGGAGGTAGTTTTAGTGAAACCGGAAGTGACGTCACACACTTGCGCAGAACCCACCACAATGAATGAACCGGATGTATGAACAGGTCAGTACATGCATTCCTACAATGACCTTGATCTATCACGTGACCTCTCCGTGATGGAAAAAGCATGGAGTACATGCATCCCATACCCAGCTCACGCCCGATTCACGCGGAAGTGACGTCATACACCTGCGCACTCTCCATGATGGAAAACCCCCAGAACCAAGTCAGTACATGCATATAGTCAGACGAGGTCAAAATACTCGCTTCTGATTGGCTGTCAAAGGTCACGATATGCAAATTTTTGAGGTCAAAGGTCAATGGTAGTGAATATACGCACTCTACACCGGAGATCAAAGGTCAATGGGAGTCAATATACGCCCTTGATAGGGGTTTTCCCCTAGTTTAGGGTAAATTCCGTGTTCCGTTTTTATATTTTTTCTGGAGAAACTTTTACATGCACCCACCCATGCACCCAGGCCCCGATAAGCCCGGTAATCGATATGACCCCTTTTGGATAGGGTTAATCGGTGTTTTCCCCTAGTTTAGGGATAAAGTCCGTGTTCCGCTTTTATATTTTTGGGACAAATCCTAATTTACATACACCCACTCCCCCACTCTCTCAGCAGGCCCCTATAAGCCAGGGACCGATATTAGCCCTTTGGGATAGGGTTGATAGGAGTTTTTCCCTAGTTTAGCGGTAAAGTCCGTGTTCCGCTTTTTATATTTTCGGGACAAATCGTAATTTTACATACACCCACTCCAAGCAGAACCCGATAAGCCAGGGACCGATATTAGTCCTTTGGGATAGAGTTGATGGGGGTTTTCCCCTATTTTAGAGGTAAAGTCCGTGTTCCGCTTTTTATATTTTCGAGACAAATCCTCATTTTTACATACACCCACCCATGACTTGCAAAATCCTTCCGTAGGGACCCCAAGTCCCCGACTCAAATGAATGAACGGCATACAAGTCCGTACATGCACTCATAATCACGTGACCGCCGCATGATGGAAAAACCCCAGAACCAAGTCAGTACATCCCATACAGTCATACCCAGGTCACGCCCGATTCACGCAGACCGGAAGTGACGTCATACACCTGCGCACTCCCCGTGATGGAAAAAGCCCAGACACAAGTCAATACACGCATTCCATACAGTCAGACATACCCTCAGCCCTCTATATACTCATGGACATGCCTTGATCTCGGGGAGCCAGGTGTTCGGCACGTGAGCTCACACAGGCAGACGCCAGACCAGGTGTTCACCGCAACATTGTAGCGAACGTGCAACATTGTTGCAATTCGGGGAGCCAGGTGTTCGGCACGTGACAACCCCAAGCAGACGACAGCGAAATTCTGGCGGGAAAAACCCCACAGACAGTACATGGCCTATCATGTTCCCACGGACCTCACCGAAAAGACACGGACATACCCTTCGCACCTCACCGAAAAAACACGAAGGTGAACGACATTGTAGGGAAAAACCCCACAGACAGATCAGTACATGTCCTATCACGTTCACAGGTCACGACCCATTCACCCAGACCGGAAGTGACGTCATACCGCACGTGATGGGAAAAACCCTAACATGTCTAAACATGATCCAAGGTCAAAGACGAAATGAAAGGATACAGGTCAACTCAAGTGCACTCAATGACCTTTGACCTCTGTCACGTGATATGCAAATTTCCGAGGTCAAAGGTCAATGAGGCTCGTAATCCCGGCTATAGTGTTCGGCACGTGACAACCCCAACCAGACGACAGCGAAATTCTGGCGGGAAAAACCCCACAGACAGTACATGGCCTATCATGTTCCCACGGACCTCACCGAAAAGACACGGACGTACCCTTCGCACCTCACCGAAAAAACACGAAGGTGAACGACATTGTAGGGAAAAACCCCACAGACAGGTCAGTACATGTCCTATCAGGTTCACAGGTCACGCCCCATTCACCCAGACCGGAAGTGACGTCATACCGCACGTGATGGGGTAAACCCCAGCCCTAACATGTCTAAACATGATCCAAGGTCAAGGACAAGATGAAAGGATACAGGTCAACTCAAGTGCACTCAATGACCTTTGACCTCTGTCACGTGATATGCAAATTTCTGAGGTCAAAGGTCAATACACGGGTTAATACGCGCTATATACTACTGACAGTCGGGGTGATTATTCCCATAGCTTGATCGTTTCGAACCTTCTGTGGCACTGCATGGAGGAAACATGTATAAAACATTAAATTCAGCCCAGTTTAGACTAAACGCATCAACTGCCTTAGCCTCGGGGTCTGGTTTGTAGGGGATATCAGGTTTGATCTGACGATTAAGTCCTGAAGCGAATAGATCTATATTAGGAGACAGTTTGAAATCACTGCAGATTTCTCCAAATATCTTAAGATCCAGTTTCCATTCAGTCTCATTACGAAATTATATGGACTGCTTGTCGGCCTCTGTATTTAAGGCCCAGCGATATGACAGGAAGACAACCAGAGTTGTTTTTTCTTTGCCCACAGACAGATTTGTCTTGCTATTCTATTACAACTATCTGAATGACTTGCGCCCCTGTGGCTAATTGCGCACACTACAGCTGTCTTGTCAATCATCAGACCGATATGTTTCTCCGTGGTTTCTGAACAAAACTTTTCAGGGCAAAGAATGCTGCCAATAATTCCAAATAATCAATGTAGTTATCACATACCTGTGGTGTCCTCCAACTATTCGTTCCCAGACTGCTTCCCATCCTTTCGTGGATGAGTCATACTATAGGGCGGGGCCAGGATTACCAAAACCGACTGCTCTCCCAGACAAATGAGCATTATTCACCCGCCATTATATCTCAGACAACGCGGCTCCATCCAGTACCATTGTCTCATCATCTCTGCCGTTTCATTGTTTCACAACAAGACTTTACCTTCTCTCCAACTCTTTATAGTTCAATGGCTGCAAGCCATGGCAGTGAAGGTTGAAGTTATTAAACCAATTACCCGTGCTACCATTCTGATAGTGGGCAACTCACAGGCTAGCAATTAAGTCTTGGCATGCTCAAATGACTTTAGTAGTTTTTATTTTGTCTAGGGAAATATACATGACAACAGATGTCAGAATAAAGCACCGAGCACCGAAATATAGAACAATTCTAGAAGGTGATTGATTTTGCAGGGTATACACCAAAACCACAGTCTCCAGTAATTTCACAGTGTTTAGAACATTATTTTCAAATTCTCGTAAAGTTCTTCCAGTCAGAAGTCTGTCATCATATAGTATGTTGAGACATGACCCGGTTTTTCTAAGCTCTGAATAAATAGGGAAACCTCCGTGGACAAGGACTGAAACCATTGACAAAACACGTAAAGTTTGTCCTTCCAAATAAATTTGAGATGTCGCTGATCTGCAACATCTAATGGAACGGAATAATATGCGCTTTTGAAATCTATGACATGAAGCAGTTTGTTTGTCGTAAGCTTCAGTGTCCCATTCAGGGTATCCATCATGAATCTGTGACACTCCACAGATTGGTTCAAAGATTCTAAATTCAAAATAGTTCTATGGGTACCATCTTTTTTTTCTCCCTGATGAAAATGTTGGAAATGAATTCTCCCTGTTCGTGCTCTGATAGCTCAATAACCCCCTTGCCCAAAAGCTTGTCAATTTCTTCGTTAATAATTCTGCACTCTCAGTGTTCAAACTTTATTCCTTCTGGGGTATAGATCTGAGATGGCTCCTGATCAATGTCAATCCTGACAATGCATTAAACATCAAGCTTTGTAATGAAAAGCGCTCAAAATATGTCAGTAACTCTACAACGCTAGTTTTAGTTGATGCATGCACATTCGTAATTGTGTAGTCAAAAAATTGCCTGGGTTTTTACTTTATTTGGGCGGACATTTTGTTCCATGGCCTGTTGTTTCGATCCCTGACTTGACGGGTTCAAGTGCCGGTCACGCTGACGGCTCTGCAATACTTGCCCCGTCCAACTGGCGGGACCCGTCCAGTTATTTGACGAACGCCGGGAAGCTTCTTTCCCTACATTGACAGACGGTTTCAGCTCTTTCAATCTTTTAGGTAGATCGTTGGCAAACAGGAATTCTGTGACCGGAGCAACATCCGAGCACAGAGGCTCATATTGGCGTTTGCCTCTCTACGCCGCATGTTAATTTTCGAGTTGGCATGGCCAAACAAAGCCAGAGCGGCAGATTGCGACATTCTTCGCTCAACGATTTTGATTTCGCGTTCACTTCGACCATGTTAATTACGGCGACTGAGGCCTTCATTAATGCTCGATGAACGTTGGCAATACGCTAATCAAGACCCCTCTGGACCTTGCCCAGCTTACAGAAAATTTCCGGGTTGTTATGAGGGACTACCACTTCATGGCTGTTAGCAGGCTTCAGCAAAGCACCCTGCTTTTCCTTCAAGTTTTCCGTAGTGAGGACCTTGGAAAAACCACCACTGACAAAATTTCCCAGCTTAGGGTGATCAATGTCCGTACCAGACGGTTCGTTTTCCGAAAACTCTCGTTCCATCGAGCAGAAGAAATTCTCAATTTCAGTTTTCACCGACATCCTCTTTGTAGAGGCTTGGTATCGGCATCTACAGAGTCTGTGCCATCCTCTTCATCCGAACTGAACGCATGGTCCGCCATTTTGGCGCGTTTCAGGGGAGACTGATATTGTATAGTATCTTTGTCGTGGTCTCCTTTAAATCTGCTGGTGGAAGACTTAGGTAGCTCATCAGCGGTTCTCAACTGGAGTGAATCTCTCCACGAAGCTCTACTACTTCGTCTCTGAGAGAACTAATGACACTGAATAAATCGGGTTGTGTTTTCGAGTCCACGAGCGATGAGTCCGTCTGCTCGTTCGCTTCGGCAGCATGACCGGCAGTGTCGTCCAACAGTAAATTATCCTCACAACACGAAGCCATTTCGGACACAGAATAAAACCCTATAGGGATTTATAAACCTTTCGGTTTTCCCAAATTATGCGGATAATATAAACTGCAGAGTCTACAAAATAAAAATTTAGACTGAAAAATCACGCGTTGTAAGCTGAGTGAGCCTACAGACGTCTGCTCTTGTCTAGCTCGCTTGCATAACTGACGAATCTGGCTCTCGCGCGTTCTCACATAGTCTCGTAGTGACGTCACTTCTGTTACGTAGGATTGTTATAAAGTGTACACTTCAAAGTTTAAGTGCTAATGACAAGTTGTGAGTTTATGTAGTTTTCTTCAATTGAGGGGAAAGATCGTAACTCGGAGCATCCTCGTCGACTGGATACATTCAGTGTGAATGACGATGAAAACGACCTGGCGATGACCTATTCACGCAGGATTTTTAAATCTTGCAGACATTCTTTTCTCACAGGTAATAGTCAATCATGTCTCGGTTGAGAACGTAATGCAATTTCCAAGGCCTGAACCTGGGGTCTGTCAAGTCGGGCATTTTAATTCGCCAGTTTGTAACTGAAATTCTTCGAAAGGCCTTCGAAATTCTTACGATTTTAGTCACATCATTTTATTAATATTACTAGAGGTGACTTGTGATAGTATATCCGTTCTATTGGATGGTCTCTTACATTGAAATTGAACTAGAATTTAGGGTCCTAAAGTTATCGCTTGCATCTTACGCACACAATTTCCATCTGGTAGGCTCCCCGGAGTTATTTCATCTTCCTTGCACTTCGATTCATGTGTGTAATGTCGCATGAGTGAGTGAGTAAGTGTGATTTAACGTCGCTTTCAACATTTGTTTCAGTCATGTCACGACGGTGCCTACATGAGTCAGAACATAAGATTGTCCACAGGTCCTATTATCGTGCACGCTGATCAGCTCATAACCTAGCATCCGAGAATCACTCACTATCCTGGCTGACTTTGGGTGCAATGTTAGGCTATGGGGCCATGTTACTCCTTGTCAGATCACACCGTCCTATGTTCGCACAACAAATGTATGATGTTATATGTTGCCTTATAGTGCCCAGACTGTCATTTTTTCTCCACCTCTTGCATATCCCTCCAATTAATTACCTATATATGGTAGGATTCTGCTGGTGGACTGTTAGTTCACGAGTCCCGCCCTCTGAACATGGCATTTGACAAATATGCAGGTTTATTGTTTTAGTGGAAATTTAAGCCGTACGACGTAGGACGTCCTCGATGCTCACCAATTAACATCAGATGAGTTATTTGCTTGAGCTGATCTGTCATCACAGCTCCCGAGCTAACGTATCTAGTTCCGTTAAAGCCGGGCCTAGGGGCAGTGTGGATACTTCACTTCGTCATAGAGTACCTTGCCGTCATTATTATTAAGTTTTCTTAGCCATTTGCTCTTAGATATTGCGAACACATTAAATGTTATCGAGTTAATGTTGCCTCTCTGATAATGTAACTGTAAATACTTTGTCTATGCGACATCATATTCTTGCATATCCTTTGCCCACCAGCATGACCAGATGCTGTAAGCCAATGTTCCTTGTCCACTTTATTACATTATTATTCTAATATATCATGTCTGCATGTCCAGTGAAAAGTGCCATTTTACGTCAAAGTTACGTCATCTTGTCGAAAGCCATTTTTCGCCTATTTTTGGACTGATTTTCAGATATTTTCTCTAAAAAATAATTCATAAGACAGAGGATAATTAGTTTTGGCAAAAATATATTACTTTAATGTCATTTTAAGCGAGAAAAATTCGAAAAAGTAACAGAAAATACCAAAAACTGATTTTCTGAAGACACATCATTTTAAATTTTCGCATGATGCCTTGCACCTAGGATTATGCAAATAATCTAAAGATTACGCCAATAAGACTCGTGGAAAGTCGTTCGTTCTGGAGCTGCGATGGGAAGTTAATGCACCCCCCCACTCCAGGCCAGATAGGCTTTGGCGAGAAACATCAGAAAAAAGTTTGGGATACAATGTAGCTCATCTCCGACATGTTCACTTTGCCTATAATTCTTTGTATAGATAATTATACAGACCCAGAATGAGCCTGAAATGATAGGCTATGTCGTGAACTATCTAGGAAAATGTTCTATATTAGACGAGAAAGGAAACAATCTCGCAAGTTTCGGATGAACCATCAAGGACCACGTTCCAAATTATACATGATACCTCACGTGTCTTAGAGTTGTTTTTACATTTTCTTGCAGTGCTTGTCTTATATATATATAGTATGAAAAGTTTTAGCCCTCTAACCCAAGGGGTAACGAAAATAAATAGGGAGTAGAAATAACTATGACTGACTGGTCAGTCACAGTGGAATCATTTTCTGGCATCCCGGTATCTCTGATCGTGTTGATCATCAGTTGCCTTCCTTGTCCTAGAACGGAACATAATCGTATATGAAATGTATGCAAATTGGTTCAACCTATGATAAGAATGAGATCCATCGTTTAAAAGCAACCGACCGCAACTTTTGGACGGATGAAAATACATGCAGTTTTTTATGTCGTGACGTAAGAAGAATTGACAACTGACTGGACTATCAGATCGGAAATCAACGACGTACAATGCCAAGCAATTAATGCTTGCTTAAATTGTCAATGTAACTTGTTGCTGTCTTTCACGTTGTTTATTAATAAGGTCGCCCGTTGATCATCACCACCCGCTTCATATTCGCTTGCCGCCACAAACATTTTTTTTTGTAAATGATGAACAAGAACAGTCAAACCGGATCCACAATTCATTGTAGTCAATTGCAAATTATGTTAACAAATTATCAATCAGGTTGTTTCTTTGGCATAACAGTATGCACGTTAAGTTGTGCCAGATTAAAACTACAAATAAAATCCGTCCGGCCGATCGCCCCCCCCCACCTTCCATTCCCGGCGAATGCCCCCCCCCCCCCACAATTTCTGGCGAACAGATGATGATAAGCAAAATATTATTTTTATTGAGTTTACGAGACACTTCAATTCACTATTTATCGACAGATTTGGATAATACTACTCTTCATTCGCATAAAATGGACAAAATTCTTTCTCACGAACTATTTTGAATACCGACATCTTATAGGCGGTGATCATCTATTGAGAATCAAAGCTACACATTCGAATCAGATATAAAATAAAATTATACCTACATTTGTCGGATCTGACATTCAGTAGCTAATCAGAAGCCATACAAATGTTCGCGTTCATAATCTAATGTTATTCGCACGATACCACAAGCACCAACTAGTACATGTAGTACCGTCTTCTGTGCTGTCGGTCGTAGTATTCTCACTAACGTGCATTTTACACATTGGAGAAGTGTTTTGCGTCTTCGGTCATGGTTTTATTGTGACTGTTCATATAAACAATGTGAGAATCTAGAACACATGGCGTTCAAATAACAACTGACCCTGGCCAACTTCTTCAAACTTGTATTTGTGTTAATTTCTCTTAAAAACTACATAGTAAATTAGGAAATAATTATCTGATGTTAAATAAAATTGTTTTTGTCCACTTTTATACACAGAAAGTAAGTCATCTAAAAGAAAACACGAAAACCTCACATTTGTGTACCCTTACCCTTTGTATAATTTACTTATGATCCTTTGCTCGTTGGGGTATGCAAAGAGGCTCACAATGACCCCAATATGACAGGCTATACAGTTATGAGATACATGTAAAAGCTTCTAAGTTTTTGCGTTTCGGGGATAGTGTAGAAAGTTTGGTAGGAGGAGGGGGGGGGGGGGCACAAAACCCTCTTCCAGGGCCTTAGTCGGTAAACATATTAGATGCTATTAACTGATGGTGATGCCCCATCAGTGACTGTGCTACAGATTAAGGTGGTCGCCACTCTATCAGATGAAACATCACTTTTGGAACTAGCTAAACTATACATATCGGTTTGTGTCGTGTGTCAGGCATTTTTTATGTCCAAAACCGTGTGAGTGGTCAGAATCGAAATACACCTCTACTTTGTGAGAGAATCGTGATACCATCATCCTAAACTTTTAATCTCTTGCAAGACACTAGATTGTGTTTATTTAATTGTTTTTACCGTATTATTTATATTCACATTCACTTTGAACAAGAGGCAGCTGAGTTGCAAGGTAACGAAATTGATAATTACTACGTAAAATTACCAGATTATCACATTACCAGATTATCACATTTATATTTACTCGGGACACAGAGGCAGGTAGGTTTTCGGTTTTCGCCGTGGCAGCTGTGAAATATAAAATGTTGGAATCAATTTAAATTCGATTGATCTGTGGCGGCCATATTACTTTGGAGAGTGGAGTTTCAAAAGCAACCCGATATGGTCCGCGTTAATCGATAATGTATGCCAAATTAGGCAATGATGGGTTCAGTTGTTTGCCAAACTAATAATGTTTTTACAATAAAGTCATCTTATATGTTTGCTAAACTGTTCAACCAAATTCATAAATCGGCCATTGTTATCATGCCTGTGGCACAGGTCGTGCGTGTACACATTATCATCCATCATAAATCCCAACAGACTCACTGGAGTGGTCCAACCAAAGGCGTCATTAGTTCCAAGTTTTGCAACGATAGGATCAACGTTTGGGACAAGAAGATTTGTCAATAATCTCAAAAAGATTTGCATGAATCCAAGATGACCGCCAGAACTGTTCACTACTAGACCATTGGCAGGTTTAGCGATCGTCAGCGATCACACACCAGTACATGCAATCGGGCGAAGACATAGGTCGTCAACCTGGCATGTTTTCCAGGTTAAACAACTGGAGAAATGAGCAATGATGCTGATTATGCGAAAACAGAAGAAAATGTATCAGAAAAAATTACCCTATGCCAAACCTAGTAATTCTTCACATTACCGCACCGAGTATTAAATATTTCTATGCGGCCGTTTTCGAATAAACAGCATTTTGCTCATTTCAGTCGTTGTTTAACTGTACCTGGCCTGGGTGGGGACACTTTCCGCCTCCCCCCCAACCTTTTTGTTGTTTTGCTCCTATCTCCGGAACGACAAAAAAATGAGAGCTGAAACATTTTAGATGTTCATATTGGGATCAATTTGAGCCTACTTGCATGACCCCCCGAGCAGAGGATCATGGGTAAATTCAAAATGGCGGCCATGTGGGGTACCAGAAAAGTAATGTTTTCGTCATATTTCTTCAAAATGTTTGCTTTTCTGTATGGAAAAATGGGTCAAATCTATTTTATTTCATATGAGATTATTATTTACTAATTTATCATCCAGTTTTTGCGAAGAAAAAACAAAAACGAAAAATTCGAAAATTCTGACCAAAAAATGGTCCAAAAATGCTCTTTTTGAAAATGACGTCAACGTGACGTCATCATGGCGGTCATCTTGGGTTTTTTACACTTGCTTGTAGAGCTTGACCCAATGATATAGTGTGGTAAGTTTCAGCTCCCTAGCCTTAGCGATGGCGAAAATATATGGGGGGGGACTTTCCGCCCCCTCTCCCCAGGCTGCGGTACACCCCAAATCGCCCAGGCCAGATAGGGTTAACCTACGTCCTTATGGAGGCGACTTCGCACGACTGTGTGCGCTGATGCGTGATGATCCTCAAGCTGGCAAATCGTATATTGACTTTCTATTGGGGAGAAGCGTTTATAATAGATTCCTTAGGTCAAACTATGGCTTATTGAGGGCACTGAATCCGATTTGCTACAATATATAGTTAATATTACCTGCGACTGAACCCTACTTTATAGACCCGGAGTATTTTGAGTCTATTAATTGCATTCTTGGGTTGGTGGGGGGAGGGATTTTCGCTCCCTATCTATATTCGTTACTACTCGGGCCAGAGGACGGAAACTTTCCATAGTATATACTTGGGCCAACGCCTACCGTAAACACGTTCAAAAAGTCAAGCTGGCCATCATAATGACGTCACAGTGACATCCTCTGTTCGGAAGACATTTTTAGGCCGATGTATTTTTTTTACCGATTTTTTGCTTAAACTGATCGTAAAGCCTCAAATAAAGTTTCCATCAAATGAAAGACCATTGCAAACAGTGTTCGAAAATATTTATTGTAATTTTTTACGATTTTATTACACAGAGTAAACTGCAAATAAAGCATGGTATTCTATGGTGGTCTGTTGCAATCATATCAAGGTGCAGTGACGTCACACTGCCTTAATACATATATTTCAAACTTTGTACACACTTTCCAATACTTGAGTCAAGCTTAAGGTGTGTATACTTTGAGTTTCAACACAGACTCACTGTTCTAATGTGTATGTTTCACCAAAATCTGGGAGATAGTGACTCATAAGTGTCAAGTCAATTTGAATCTTGCATTTAATTTCCCCGATTAAGGTGAAACATGCACATTGGAACAGTGAGTCTGTGTTGAAACTCAAAGTATACACACCTTAAGCTTGATTCAAGCATTGGAAAGTACATACGCAGATTGAATTAAGGCAGTGTGACGTCACTGGAGCTAGACATGATTGCAACAGACCCCCATAGAATATCATGCTTTATTTGCAGCTTACTCTGTGTGATAAAATCGTCAAAAATTACAATAAATATTTTCCGACACTGTTTCCAATGGTCTTTCATTTGATGGAAACTTTGCTTGAGGGTTTACGATCACTTTAAAATACCAGTGCGATGGATAATCTTTATTTAGGCTAAATAGATTAGTTATATGCATTTGAAGGCAAGAAATATAATGGAAAATGTACAGAAAACGACGACAAACGCTACATTCTGAGGGCACCTCATTGCAACCATTTTGAATTTAGCCGTGATCTTCACACTAAGATGTAGACGACCCACCAAGGACGTCAAATGTGACTTTTTTATGGCATTGTTTGTTAAAATGGGTACTCATCCTAACGCTCTTTATGTGGAGGGGTTCAAATTAAGTCGGACTGTCCCCAACCAGTGCTTCAATATGTCACCTCTCTCGACCCATTCGGGCCACGGATGGTCCACCTAGACCCCAAAACGTCCACCCTGCAACTGCCTATGCACTACGCTTGTGCAGTAAGAACTTTTCAGCGAAAATCAACCCATGAACTCGATACCCCTCGCATCGTACTCTACAGCGTGAGACAGAAAATCAGACAGAAAGAAGATGCCACACTCCGTACCGTGAAAAATTTTGTCTATGAGTGGGTTCCAATTGGGTCTATTAGGCTGAACATAGATATATATGTCGGACACCCGCCCTCTAGTACTTCATATATATCAGCGTATTTTCGATCTATCTTATTATGTACTTTTTTTGCGTAAGTTGGAGTGCAGTTGCAAAAAAACATTACATCGGCGAAACATCAAGACCCCTCAATAAACGAATGAAAGAACACAAATCAGCTGTGACCAAACAAGACGGGAAATCAGCAGTTTCGGACCACATCAAAGAAAACCCCACCCACTCAATCAACTGGAACAACACCAAACCCCTTGCCACAAACCACATGCACTGGAAAAACAGAAAACTACTGGAGGCCATCCACATCAAAAGAACAAAAGCACAACTGAACAGAGACCAGGGCCTATTAATCCCCAGCGCCTATGACCTACTAATCCAGGAACCCCACCGTGCCTAGAAGCCCACCTTGTTAATTAATCCACCTTGTTAATTAATCTAGCCATATCCACAGTCTAATCCTGTCCTATTATAAATTTCTCACCTAGTATAATACTATTGTTATCATCCTATTGACATTTACTCAAGGAACTGTATATATACTGATTATTTACTTATTGATGTCATTAACAATAACGCCCTCAACACCTCTATATGAGAACACCAGGGACAATAGGTTAGACCCACCGCATAACACATAACAACCCAACTTTCAATAAACAACTCATCGTACTACAATGGAATGCGAATGGCATTGCAAAACACGGAGACAATCTAAAAATCTTAGTAAATGAAATAAACCCTGACATCATATGTATACAAGAAACATTTCTTAAACCAGGAAAAAATAAATTTGCAATAAAGGGATATACGCCATATAGACAAGACAGACTAAACGGCCCAAAGGGAGGTAACCTCACACTAGTTAAGGAAGAACTCATACAGCTAGAATTGGACAAGAGCCCAGAGAGTGAAGACCTCGAATGGCAAGCTATACGGGTGTTCCAAAATAATAAACCCATAAATATAGTGAACCTGTACTCCCCTGGCACTCTAAAAACAATATCACAAAATGAACTAAACAAAATCACCCAAAAATATGACTCGCCGATTATAATCTGCGGAGATTATAGTAGTCATAATCCAATCTGGGACGAAACCTGCACCACGTCAGATGATAGGGGTAAATCAGTGGAAAAATGGTTAGATGATAATAACCTCGTATTCCTGAACTCAGGAGAAGGGACGAGAATAGATATGCGAACCGGTAAACTCACTGCAATTGACCTAACAATAGTCTCTCCCGAACTAGCAGTTAAATCAGAATGGGCAGTTGTACCAGATACACTAGACAGCGACCACTTCCCAATCCTAACTAAATTTAGCATGAAACCAGATTTTGAAAAGACAGACCCTCTCCCACGCTTCCAATACTCTAAGGCAGACTGGGAAAGCTTCCAAAACGATTGCCAAAGTCTAATTCATGACGATCTACTTAGTAATGATATAGAGACTTCCAATGAAAATATAACCAGCAAACTTCTAAACATAGCACAAAGACATATTCCAGTCACGAATAAGCGGCCCAACAAAAATCCAGTGCCTTGGTGGAACCAAGAGTGTGGCAAGAACATCGCGGCAAAGAAAAAAGCACTCAGAAAATTCAAAAAAAGCCGGCTCCAGAGTGACCACGAAAGATATAAGGAACTGAAAATAATAGCAGAGAAAAGCGTCAAAGAAGCCAAATCAAGATGCTGGGAAGATTATTGCAACACTATAGATACGAAAACTAACTCAAAGAAAGTCTGGAATAAAATAAAAAGCATTCAAGGGAAAGCAACTAACACAATACCTGTACTAAACAAAACAAAGAGAACTAACCTCGAAAAGGCAGAATATCTTGCTGAATCATTCGCATCAAACAGTAGCGATAGAAACCTGAAACCAGAATTCAGAAAAATCAAACAAGAAACGATCCTGGAAAATGACACAAATGATTATATAGAAAACTACCTTAACGGAGACTTTACTATCAATGAATACAGAAAAGCTTTACACTCTAAAAAAGAAAGTTCACCCGGCGAAGACAAACTAGGGTATACAATCCTAAAGCACCTACCAAACAACACTCAGGAACTAATTCTGAAATTAATTAATGTGAGCTGGAAGACCAAACAACTCCCGAGCAAATGGAAATCCTCTATTGTTATCCCAATACCAACACCTGGTAAAGACCCTTCAGACATTAAGTCATATAGGCCGATCTCACTCATGTCAAATTTATGCAAAATTATGGAAACCATGGTCAAAAACAGACTTGAATATCACCTGAAAAGCAACAACCTGTTAAATAAAACACAAAGCGGTTTTCGGAAAAAAAGAAGTACTTTAGACCACATAGCCAGACTCCAACACTCTATCAAAAAGGGTAATGCCAAACACCAATTTACATTAGGAATTTTCTTGGATATAGAAAAGGCGTTTGACCTTGTATGGCAGGACGGGATTATCACCCAATTAAACAACCTGGGAATTAAGGGCAGAATACAACACTGGATAAACAATTTTCTTCATGGCCGAAACTTCAAAGTTCGTATTGGTAACACCATATCCATGGACCACCAGCTAGATAACGGCACCCCACAGGGCAGCGTCATAAGCCCAACCCTTTTTAACATCCTGATTAATGGCCTGGCCAAGGAAATTGACACAAAGCATCCTGAAATTGAACAATCACTTTTTGCTGACGATGCTGCCATGTGGAAATCTGCTGGCTCGATAAAAAAACTAACAAGTATAATGCAAAAGGTACTGAATACAGTCAGCGATTGGGCCGATAAATGGGGATTCAAATTTTCAGCTGTCAAAACTACCGGTGTGCTATTCTCAAATAAACAGAACACTGACATCACGCTATCACTAGGAGGACAGAAAATCGAGTTTAAGAATAGTGTCAAATACCTAGGTATGATATTCGACCGAAAACTCACTTGGAAAGACCACATTGACCAATTAATTATTCGGTGTAACAAAGACCTGAACCTTATGAGGTGCGTATCGGGTACCAACTGGGGGGCCAATAAAGTTAGCTTAATCAAATTATATCAAACACTCATCAGATCCAAAATAGACTATGGTTCAATCGCGTATCAATCAGCATGCAAGACCCATTTAAAAAGAATAGACAGCATTCAGTATTCGGCCTTAAAAATAGCCACCGGGGCGTTCAAAGGAACTCCTTTATGCAGTCTACAAATAGAAACTAATGAAAAACCCTTACATTTAAGACGAGAAGAGCTGTCAATGAAATATGCAGGGAAAACAATAGCCAAGGGCGAAAGCCACCCATGCCACAAAATTTTTGGCCCAAAAACCGAATACGAATTCCTAAAAACAAAATGGGAAAAAGACTCTGCACAACTCGGTTACACGATAGAACGATTATTCGAAGAACACGACATTCCAATCTCTTGTATCTCTGACACTGACAAGGTCAATAGACCACCATGGCAACTAATCACACCACACGTTGACACGAATATACATAGCCACATCATCAAACAGGACAACCCAGAGCATATAAGGGTCACTGCCCTCGAATATATTGACACACATTGGAAAAATCGCTTGAAAATATATACAGACGGCTCCAAAAACACAAGTCACAATACAGGTTCTGCATTCGTTATTCCAGAACTTGACATCCACGAAGGTTTCAAACTACCAGACAATATGTCTGTATACACCACTGAATTAGTCGCCATAATCAAGGCCCTCGAATGGGTTCTCCAGAACCGACCGGTTTCCACCGTTATTCTTAGTGATTCCTTAAGCGGACTGGTATCTATAGAGAACTCCAAATCCAACAGCAGACCTGACCTCATACACGAAATAGAAATTCTATGTACACAAATAAGAGACAATGACATTGACGCCATTTTAGCTTGGATTCCCGCCCACGTGGACGTTAGGGGAAATGAAGCCGCCGATAGGACAGCCAAAGATAGCCTCACCAAAACTGCACCTGACGTGCATATAGGACTAGGAACCAAAGAACTGAATTCCATCATTAGAACTAGAATAGATAGTAAATGGGAAAAAGAATGGAACGAAGAAAACCGAGGTAGATGGCTACATAGTATTCTAGATAAGGGGAAAAGACGGAGTTGTGGATTCCAGCTAGACAGCAAACGCGACGACCGCATTATCACCAGGTTAAGACTAGGCAAAACCGGACTTAAATCACATCTGTCCATGCTTCTGAAATACACCTCATCACTCTGTACCGCATGCAACAATGTAGAAGAAACAATAGAACATGTCCTGCTTGAATGCCCAATCCAAAACCGACAACGTGAGGCACTTAGAAACGAATTAAAAAAATCCAACACTCCATTAACATTACCAGCGATATTAAACCCTAAGCCCCCCATTAGAAATCAGGTATTCAAGTCCTTAATAAATTTTATCAAAGCTGCTGGTTATTATTCCAGTATATAATACTACCGCCGTGCATGCGCAGTCAACATTTTTTTTTTTTTTTTTTTCCACATAATCAACCACTAGTACACCAAGTACTATCACACGATTTGATAGAGGCCAAATCATTCTTCTGACTTAAACAAATGGTATGGTTGCATCGGAGTTACCTTGATACTGAGGGCCGTGTGCACCATAGCCATACAAAACATTATGGCCATAATAACTATCCATACATAACATCCGGCCAAAATGTCACAGACTCATTTAGAAATAAAATAGGCATGGCAACAACGGAGTTACCTTGATACTGAGGGCCGTCTGTTCCACTGTCCTACAAAACAAACGATGGCCAAATCTAATTGAATTCACGACAACAATAGCACGGCCAAATCGCATATAGCGAGCAGTATTCGGCATAAAATATAGGAAATGGTGATGGCGGAGTTACCTTGATACTGAGGGCCGTCTATCTCATTGTCCTACAAATTCTTTATGGCCATCAAACGATAATGCATTCAGAAATAATACAGAGCTGTTTATTTGTGTATTCACCAAGTACTGAATCCATCGAAATGTTTAGTTATTTATCCATTTGTCCATCTATTTACTCACTTAATTATATATTGCTATTCATATTATGTGACCGACGGTCGGGGGTGCATGTTGTTGTGAGGAAGATATATCAAATTATTGCATCGAAAAACAATAGAAAACAAGAATGACTACAAGCCTCCTATGTCATATGATACAGGCACACCGAAGACCATAGACGAGTTGGACAAGACCTAAAACAGAAGACGGATGACGATTACAAGAATACTAACAGCGCCTTGAGTGACAACGCCGCATAGCAAGAACACCCAGAATCAGAATACTCGACCCTAGACCACTCCGGACACGCTACCCCTTTGATGTTACCCAACTGACGCCTCAACACAGAATATGATCCTTTGGCTTTCACGCAATATAGAACGTAGACCTGCCGTTCTGTACCCCAATACACACTCCAAGCAATTGTTACAGGCACAGATTTCTGGAAGGACCCCCCCTGTTCCCGAGGGCGTCAGTCGGGAAGTCGGCTCTCAGAACCCTGAAGACGCCCTGGTTCTCCCAGTTTTTTCTGGACGGCTTTGTGCGTACTATGGGGTACCAAGACAAAGGAATCATACACGCGATTACAGTGAACTCACAATTACCAGTATAACTTAACAAAAAAAAAAACAAAAAAAAAACAAAAAAAAAAACAGAAAGAGACTTACGAACTTGTACATATAGCGATTCCTATTTACTTCTATTTATATCTCCTACTAATCTCTCATTGTTATTTATTATTTATCTATTTATTTATTTATTTATATATTTAGCGCTGGAAAAGATATTCAATAAACAACGTAATGTACCGCGAGAATCGAATAAAACATTGAGTTGATGGGCCGCGAAATCCGAATGGGAAGCGGCCCTTAAACTACAATTTCAGTCAATTGATGTCATTGGTGTTCCTCTGCGGTCTTTGTTCCCCGGGCGTTACAGGATTACCTAAACTACAACAACTGTGGGAGAAACTAGCCAGCCAGAGCTAAGTTTTGAATTCAATTTTTGCACCTAGACTAATATTTTCTATCACTAAAGTCACCCCTTACCAAATAACAACTAGTCCTGATCTAAACAAAAACAAATCAAACAATGGAAGCCTCCCAATCCACCGTAAAAACGACTAAAAGGAAACTCTCAGAAATCAACACTGATCAAACCCCACCTCACAAAAAACACGCACCCTGTCCCAAATCTCCAAGTAGTCTAGCAAATTTTATCGCCATCATTCATAGTTTAACTCAACTGAGAGCATGTAAAATCCCAAAGGCCAAGGTAGCAAACGATCTCAAAAAATGTGCTGGTGACGTACATCAAATCTTTGAACTTCCGGGTGGTGATCTGAAAGTCCACTGCAAATCACAAACTCAGTACGACAAATTACTACGTTTAGACCTGCTAGCAGATAAACCTGTCTCGGTAAAACAATTCATACAGCGTAGAGAGCAATGCAAAGGAGTAATTTATGGAATTGACCTCAGTGTCAAACTAGAAGACATTTTCCCCACTCTCTCAAAACAAAACGCCGTATATGCCAAAAGAACGCAAAAGAACAAACAGGAAACGACAAACATTATGCTAGTATTCAAAGGATAAAAATTACCGGAAACTGTCCGGCTATGGCTTCGTAACATTATAGTTAAACCTTTTTTTGACACACCAAAACGATGCCATAACTGTCAGAAATATGGTGGTCATATAGCTAGATTTTGTAAATCCCAAGTTGTATGTGCGAAATGCTCTGGAAATCATAATTACGAAGAATGTACTGAAACAAAAGTAACATGTGTAAACTGCAAAGGCAACCATTCATCGGCCTACAAAGGTTGTATAGCTTTCAAAGAGGCAAAAAGAGTTGAATTCACTAAAGCAGAAAAAGGGATTTCTTACGCAGAAGCTGTAAAAGAAACCAGAATGAATAGAAAATTCAGTATAGAAATGACCACCGCTCTACACAATACAAAGGCAACTGAGACAATAGTCACAGCCGTGAACACAAACTCATGTGATACAATGGAGACCGAAAACAATGAACAAGAAACAGAAACAAAGAACCTAACCAAGCTAGACCTGTTGGGCTTTATCAACATTGTGTTAAACTCAGTTAGGGATCGTTTCCATTAATCGTTTTTTCTTCAGTCGCGATTTTTCTTCAATTTTCTCGATTGAAAAACGATCAGTCGCGAATCAGTCGCGAGGATATCGAGAAAAAAAATGAGAAAAAACGATTGAACCTTTTCTGGAAAAAACCATTCTCTCGCGATATCGTTTTTGAATCGTTTACCCATGCGCGATCCGTTCTTGATCGCGAATCTTCAATCGCGAGAGAATCGTTTTTTTCAAGGCGCGAGAGAATCGTGAGGCGGAGTGATATTTGACACATAGGCCGTGTTGCCGTCGTACGCCGCTCTATCCGCGAACTGGGAACTACATGTAATGTTGATTGCGGATTTGTCGATGGAAAAACCTATATTACTATACTATACTGTATAAATGCGCAAGATAACCGAATAATATATATGATTCACGATCTATAGTCTCCTACAAGCCGAAGTAGGGCGTATGCTGGAAATATCTATACATATACCTGTACCATGCTTCCTGTGACGTTCGCGCTCAGATTTACTCTGGCGAAGCGTAAATGACAAAATTACATGTTTATTCAATAATCGTGTGAGTCGACAATGTATTAATGTTCAGTCATTCCCTTCATACTTTCGATAATTTCCTCATATATTCATGCAACTTGGTATAAACAATACAGGGTGATAGTCACAATATCTTGTTTTGTAAATACCGGGTACAGGTCATAAGTGGATTTGAGTTCGTCGTTGATTGCATTATCAGAATGATTACGGCACAGGCTTCATAGAGGTGTGAATGGGCGCATGGCGATAACCCAGAACAGCTTAGCACTCCAGCCGAGAATTTCTAGGTTAATTAGGTGAAAAATAGTGTAATTAAATATGTATATTTTGTTATAGTAAAACATACATTAGGAAAGGGTATCCATTCATGTTTTGGTACAGTTTTTAAACTATTGAGATGTGAATAAGTTCAAAAAATCACCATCAAGTTAATTTTATTTATTATAAGAATATTCGCGGCAGTGATTTCATATTTATATCAAATACATATCACAATGGTGATTGAATCGCATATAACGGTTGGATTCGCATATGTACAATACTTTTTATTTTAATTTTATATTTTGATAAATGAACTATGAATGATTCCAAAGGGAAGCTCAAGCCAAAAACCAACTGAATAGTATATAATTTCATCTCTTACTGGATTAACCAGTTGTGAAAATTTTTACAAATAGCCCGCGCTATATATTAATAATTAAGTGCTTTCGAAGACTCAAAACCCCGTATGACAATGTTATATTCAATACAGCGCCATCTATCTACACAAGGAAAATGGTGATCGTAGGACAAAAAACCACGCGTACAGCGAAAATCTGACGAATCAACTTAAAATTTCAGCCCGCACACATGCCAAAAACGTTCACGAAAAATACTACACAAGAAATCTGGAATAATACCAGCTTTAAAACACAGAAATACCCAAAATAATAGACGAAATTGCAAGTGCAAATGACCCAATCTGACCATATCCGGGTCTGTGTCCCGTACAAAATATATGTAAATATGAAGTTATAATTATATGCATAACCATTATTCCTATGTATATATATAGATATTTTTTTTCAATTTCTTTCAATATCCCCATCGTATCTATATAACCGCCAACTGTACAGAAACACGCTATAGTTTTACACTAGGCAAAGAATGGAAAAGGAAGAAGAAAAAATGATCGAACTTTATATAGTCTGATTGAAGTGTTAGAAACTCGAACGTGTATGCGGGTCAGTCAGGCTGAACCAATGGCGTACTACTTTCGGCTATAATCCTCAATCGGTTTTTTTCAATCGTTTATATTTTCTCGATTTAAAAGCGATTGAATCGCGACATCGCTTTTTATTCGCGAGAATTTTCTCGATTGAAAAACGATTGCCAGCAGAAAAAAACCATTCGAACAGCGATCGCGAATGAATCGTTTATTTTGAAGAAAAAAACCCATTCCCTCGCGCCTTGGAAAATCGCGACTTCGAGAAAATTTGACGAAATAAACGATTCATTCGCGAACGATAATTGGAAACGGTGCCTTATTAACCCCCTGCAACCTAAGCTTAATAAGACCGACATGATAGTAAAAATTGCGCGGGACTTCCTTAATTGGGAGTTTAGCTCCGATGAAATTATTAACTGGGGGAAAAATCCGAAATACGATAAGAAAACATCCACACCCCTAGAAAAGTCTATCCCGGCCCTCAACATAACAACATAAGATAATCCACTTGCCAATGCATCAGTCACAAAACGAGAGATATAACTAATACAAAATTCAACAAAAACCAATTATCAATACTCCAATGGAATGCCCGAAGCATCGGGAAAAACGGGAACAATCTTAAAGTCATAGTAAATGAAATCAGGCCAGATATAATTTGTGTTCAGGAAACATTTCTGAAGCCAGGAAAAAATAAATTTACAATAAACGGATATAAGTCGTATAGATCAGACAGACTTGTAGGTGCACTAGGGGGAAACCTGATATTAATAAAAGAGGATCTGATTCACATCGAACTAGATAAAAGCCCTACCAGTGACGATCTCGAATGGCACGCTATCCAGGCCTTCTTCAATAACAAACCTATTAACATCATTAATTTATATGCCCCAGGAAGTCTAAAGAAAATCTCCCCGAAAGAACTGGACAACATCACAAAGAAATTTAACTCTCTTATTATCATATGTGGTGATTACAACAGTCATAACCCCATTTGGGACGACAATTGCACCAAGGCAGACGAAAAAGGCCAAGTAGTGGAAAAATGGCTTGACCAAAATAACCTATGCTATTAAAAATAATGGCCACGGGACGCGAATAGACATGAACACCGGTAAACTATCTGCAATAGATTTAACTATTGTCTCCCCTGATCTGGCTGTTAAATCCGAATGGGAAGTGATTCCTGACACGCTTGACAGCGATCACTTCGCCATTCTGACGAAAATTAGTATAAAACCGGACTCTGAAAGGACAGACGCCCCTCCAAAATGTCAGTACTCCAAAGCCGACTGGAAAAGCTTCCAGAAAGACTGTCAAAGACTAAATCATGACGAGATATTCAATTCCGATCCAGAGATGTTCAATGAAAGCATTACAAATTCACTACTTAACATAGCACAAAAATATATTCCGATATCACAACAGCGCCACAACAAAAACCCGGTTCCCTGGTGGAACCCAGAGTGTGCAAAGAATATTGCGGCCAAAAAGAAGGCACTTAGAAAATTCAAAAAAAGTAGGCTCCAAAGTGATCACGCGAACTACAAGGAACTCAAAATTATAGCTGAAAAAAGTGTCAAAGAAGCTAAATCAAAATGTTGGGAAGACTTTTGCAACACTATAGATACCAAAACCAATTCAAAAAAAGTATGGAACAAAATAAAAAATATACAAGGAAAGCTAACAAACACAGTCCCTGTACTGAACAAAACTAAAAAAACGAACAAAGAAAAGGCAGAACACCTCGTCGAATCTTTCGCTTCGAACAGTAGCGATAGGAACCTGAAACCAGAATTCAGAAAAATTAAGGAAGAGACAACGGTAGAAAACGATTTGGACGATCATTTAGAAAACTACCTCAATGCAGACTTCAACATTAATGAATACCGCAAAGCTATACACTGTAAAAAAGAGAGCTCACCTGGTGAAGACAAACTATGATACACGATCCTTAAACACCTACCTAATAAAACACAGAAGCTAATTTTGAAACTAATTAATGTCAGCTGGCAGACCCAACAACTTCCAAGTAAATGGAAAACATCCATCGTTATCCCAATCCCAAAACCAGGTAAAGATCCATCCGACAGCAACTCTTACCGCCCAATTTCTCTCACTTCAAATCTATGCAAAATAATGGAAACCATGGTAAAGAATAGACTGGAATTTCATATGGAAAACAACAACTTATTAAACAAAACTCAAAGCGGCTTTCGTAAGAACAGAAGTACGTTAGACCATATAGCCGGATTACAACACTCAATAAAAAAGGGGAATGCCAAACATCAGTACACATTAGGTATCTTCCTAGACATAGAAAAAGCATTTGACCTTGCATGGCAGGACGGCATAATTATTCAATTAAGCAAACTTGGAATTAAGGGAAGAATGCAACACTGGATAAAAAACTTCCTAAACAATAGAATTTTAAAGTTCGCATAGGAAACACCTTATCCTCCGACCATGAATTAGACAACGGTACCCCTCAGGGAAGCGTCATAAGCCCCTCCCTTTTTAACATCCTCATCAATGGCCTAGCCAATGAAATTGACACGAAACATCCAGAAGTAGAACAGTCTCTATTTGCTGACGATTCTGCCCTCTGGAAAACCGCACGTTCTATAAAAAAAATTGACAGGTATAATGCAAAATACACTAGATAGAATTAGCGGCTGGGCGGATAAATGGGGCTTCAAATTTTCCGCCCTAAAAACAACGGGCATTATATTTTCAAACAATAAACACATTGACGTTAAACTAACACTAGGAGGTCAGAAAATTGAATTCAGAAATAGTGTTAAATACCTAGTTATGATCTTTGACAGAAAACTCACATGGAAAGACCACATCGACCAACTAGTCCTCCGGTGCAATAAAGACCTGAACCTCATGAGGTGTGTGTCTGGGACAAACTGGGGAGCGAGTAAATATAGTCTGATAAAATTATACCAAACCTTAATCAGGTCAAACATAGATTACGGGTCCATCGCCTGCCAATCAGCATGTAAGACACAACTAAAAAGAATAGACAGCATCCAATATTCTGCTATAAAAATAGCTACTGGAGTCTTCAAGGGAACCGCCTTATGTAGTCTTCAAATAGAAACCAATGAGAAACCTCTTCGTTTAAGACGAGAGGAACTGTCCCTGAAATATGCAGGAAAAACTAGAGCTAAGGGCGATAATCACCCATGCCACAAAATGTTTGAAGATGAAGGTGAATATGAATATTTAAAGAAAAACTGGGAAAAAGACTCCGCCCCCCTCGGCTATACCGTAAATAACCTATTCCAAGAACACGAAATTCCAATCGCACACATCTGCGACACAGACAAAATCACTAGGCCACCCTGGGAATTAGAGTCGCCCCACGTGGACACAAGTATACACGACTACCTCACAAAGAAGGACAACCCAGACTTTATTAGAGCCATCACCCTTGAATATATCAACCAAAACTGGAAAAATTACTTAAAAATCTATACAGACGGATCGAAAAACTCAAGTAATAACACAGGATCAGCTTTTGTTATACCGGAGCTCAACATACAAAATGGTTTCAAACTTCCAGACAATATGTCTGTATACACTAGTGAACTGATTGCTATAATTAAGGCTCTCGAATGGATCATCGAGCACAAACCAATCCGTGCTGTGATACTCAGCGATTCCCTTAGTGGACTCACATCCATAGAAAATTCTATATCTGACAGTAGACCTGATCTCATACACAAAATAGAATATATCTGTACACAAATACACAACGAGGGTATAGACGCCATTTTAGCTTGGGTCCCCGCGCATGTCAACATCAGAGGTAACGAAGCAGCCGACCAAATTGCCAAAGACAGTCTTGCAAAAACCACACACGATGTGCCAATAGGATTAGGATATAAGGAACTCAACACTATCATTAGACGCAAAATAGATAGCAAGTGGCAAAAGGAATGGAACGAAGAAGAACGTGGACGATGGTTACATAAGATGCTTGATGGAGAGAAAAGACAAGTCCAAGGATTCCAGTTAGACAATAAGCGTGATGACCGCATCATCACAAGATTAAGACTAGGCAAAACCGGACTTAAATCACATCTGTCCATGCTTCTGAAAAACACCTCACCACTCTGTACCGCATGCAACAATGTAGAAGAAACAATAGAACATGTTCTACTTGAATGCCCTAAACACTACCCACAACACGAGACACTTAGAAACGAATTAAAAAAATTCAACACTCCCTTAACATTACCAGCGATATTAAACCCTAAGCCCCCCCATTAGAAAACAGGATTCAAGTCCTTAATAGCTTTTATCAAAACTGCTGGCTATTATTCCAGTAGATAACACTACCCCCGTGCATGCGCACCACTAACTAACAATGTCAGCATTGGCCAAAATTTCTCTTTTGGAATAAAATTTAGGCAATGTGGGCACCGGAGATACCATGTTCCGTGTGGGCCAGTTGCCACATTAGTCTCAAAAATCGGAGGCCAAGACCAATCAACATCCCTGCGACAATATTGGCCAAAAATCTCTCTTTCGCAATAAAATAGGCAATGTGTGCACCGGAGATACCATGTTCCGTGTGGGCCGGTTGCCACATTAGTCTCAAAACTCGGAGGCCAAGACCAATCAACATCCCTGCGACAATATTGGCCAAAAATCTATCTTTCGCAATAAAATAGGCAATGTGGGAACCGGAGATACCATGTTCCGTGTGGGCCGGTAACCACATTCGTCTCTAAAACCTAAAGGCCGCTACCAATTCAACAACCAAGGACATAAATCATTAGCACACGTCCAAGAAACAACCACGCACACAGATAATGTCACTCACAAAAATGAATACTACACACTGTTTCATCTTATACTTTCAGAAATGGAGATGAACACGATGAAGGTCATCATCGTCTGTCCATAAGAACGTCCAGAACCAGAAAACTCGACCCTATACCACGCCAGACACGCTACCCCATAGATGTCACCGAACTAGCGCCTCAACACAGCACAGCACAGCACACTGAAGATCACAGACGAACAAGACCAACAGAACACTGCAACCGACAAAAAATTATTAAACAGCACATCACGGCACACCGAAGACCAAAGACGGGCTGGATAAGACTGAAAACAGAAGACGGATGACGATCACAAGAATACCAACATCGCCGCACAACAAGAAACCTCCAGAACCAGAACATCACATCCTAAACCACACCGACACGCTACCCCATAGATGACACCGAACTGACGCCTTAACACAGAATATGATCCTTTGACTTTCACGCAATATAGGACGTAGACCTGCCGTCCTGTGCCCCAATACACACTCCAAGCAATTGTTACAGGCACAGATTTCTGGAAGAACCCACCCTGTTCCCAAGGGCGTCGTTAGTGAAGTCGATCCGAAAAATCCTGAAGACGCCCATGGTTCTCCCAGTTTTTTCTGGACGGCTTTGTGCGTACAAAGGGGTACCAAGACAAAGGAATCATACACGCGATTACAGTGAACTCATATTTACCAGTATAACTTAACCAAAAACCAAAAAGGGACTTACGAACTTGTACATATAGCGATTCTTATTTACTTCTATTTATATCTCCTACTATTCTCTCATTGTTATTTATTATTTATTTATTTATTTATTTATATATTTAGCGCTGGAAAAGATATTCAATAAACAAAGTAATGTACCGCGAAATTCAAATAAAACATTGAGTTGATGGGCCGCGAAATCCGAATGGGAAGCGGCCCTTAAACTACAATTTCAATCATTGATGTCATTGACTTGAGAACGATACTAGTACCTGTATCGAAACGTCGTCCTGAATAAACTAGAAGTTGTTATCCATAAGCAATTTGTTCATTTATCTACTTCCCAACTTCTAAATGCCACTTAAGGAAACCTTATTATGTACTGACTGACGGCCGATTGGATAAAGTGCCAGCCTTCGGTGCCCGCATTACTGGTTCGACTATCATCAGAGTCCTGGAGATTCCCCTTCTCTCGTTGCATTTATTGCTATGTATGTTAATTTCCCTTCTCTCGCTGCATATATGGTTAAAACATTGACGGAGCAAGAGAAGATTGACCTCTAAGGTCAATTGCACTCCTTATATTCCCGGAGATGACCGAACATTCCCGAAGATTTTCAGTGAATCATCCGAAGCGACTGCCCCATTAACATTGACGTGACTGGGAAGCCAATTCACATTAACCGGGGACTAATTAACCGGTACCGGAAGTGACCACATCATCGCCGGAAGTGAATTTTGATGCGGACGTGACCTCGCAACGGAAGTGACATTTGATCTGGAAGTGACATTTGACCCGGAATGACGTTCGATTTGACGTCCTCAGCCTCAGCGTTGGAATTTCACCTTTACATATTACTGCAATATCTCGATATTCGTCCTGCAGCAGAAAAAATAAATGCAGTTTATAGTAGTGTGTTGGAAGCATTGCTATACATGTCCAAAATCAAGTTAAATGACCCAGGAACCTCTACTTTGGAACAATGTGTCCTTCTCGTGTCTCCTGTAATCCAAGATTGTATCATATGTGTTGGCCATCTTGGATTTTGGAAAATCCGAAAAATTCAGGAAGGCTCCTAGGTTAAAATTAAACAATAGGCATAATGGAAGCTACTTGCCAAATTTGGTGCTTTTATCCGCTCTTTTACGGTAATTTCGATAAGCCACCTGTCTAATACATGCTCAAATGTCGAAAAAGGTTGACAAAATGTTCTTTTATGATCGAACACTTTCCCCCTTAGACTAGACCCTCCTCCTGATTACCTACCTCAACCCCTTCTCTGGATATCCCAGTCTAGTCCTCCTGTTGCCTCTCCTGCCTCGTCCCTTCTCCTGATTCCTTTTCCTAGTCACTTCTCCTGTTAACCCAGTCTAATCTCTCTTGCTGCTTCCCCAACCTAGTCTCCTCTCCTGATGGTTAGACGACACCACTAATTGTGCATAGAAGATGACATACCGCTGACAAAACAGAGTGTCTGCTGATTGGCTGTTATTCACCTTTGGACGGAATGGTTGGTATAATATATATTTGATTTTTTCTGAATTATTTCATAAAGAAAAATATACAAAAAAATGTGACGGCTTTTTATCGGGTGCCCCCATGAGTAAGTTTGGTATTTCAGTTCATGCGAAGTGATTGTCTGTCAGGCGGTCTGGTTCGAATCCGAACAGCTCATGTGTTCATTTTACCAATTAATTGACAGAAAATTCATTTGTTGCCACAAATATTGAGCATAGAGTTTTCTGGAGATGTGCCGGCCAAACTTACTACATAATAAGTAAGAAATATTAATGATGTCGTCTAAAATGATACGCCAGTCTAGTCCTTCCTGTTGCTTCTCCAGACTGGTCCCTTTTCCTGATACCCTGCCCCGTCCCATCTCGTGCTACTCAGTCTAGTCGCTCTTGCTACTTCCACAACTTATTCTCCCGATTTTCCTCCTGATCCGCCAAACTAGACCGCCCTCTGAAACCTTGAATACAAGCATCTAGTCCGTCATTCAATTTTCAACAGTCATCCGTTAAAGAATTTCCTCGTCCATAATCCAAAGAACTGCTTCATATAACACATCAAAAGCACCACATAACAAAAAATAATCATCATCTTATGCATAAACAGTGGCTACTTTCCTGCAAAGGGACAGCGGTCAGTTGTCAATGATGAAGACAAGACATCATGATGTTCCAAAAATGTCAAATTCTTATCGCTGTCAGTATTCTTATTTGTGGATGTTCATATGAACACACGTTAAGCGGAATTAGGCGCAAGTTACGAAACGTAACGCCAAAGATCTTGCACGCTAATCTCGTACTTTGCTATCAGCATGCGATTTTAATCGCCACATTTGAGAAACTTTCGCTGAAGGCGCTTGGTATAAATCCCTCCTCCGCATTTGATGAGGGACCTCCTTTTCCACACTACCATTGTTTGTTCTTGTATGAGGTCGTGTCTTTTAAAGCTCGTTTGTTAATCACTCTCGCTAATTTATACATGGCGATAATTGTGATAAAAACCAGGAAGGGTTAAACATTGCTTTGGCCGATTTTAATTATTAAATAACGAAACACTGGACAGGAACTCGCAACTGATATACCTTAATTTACCTTAATATAATACCGATTATTTTCAATAATCAGTCCATTTCACAGTAATATCATTGAGTTATACCGTTATAAATCACAGATTGATTTCATCATGGTGACCTCGTGTTGAAGATGGGCTTCTGCGTATTCATCCTGGTTTCAGGTTTAGTTTTACCAGCTTTTTTAGATTAAAAATGTCATGGATATATATGTCGCGGACAAATACTACTTGATTTTGCCCTCTTAATACATGGAACAGGAACTAGCAACTGTGCACTGTGGAACTGTACATTCGTAATTATATTAGTATCGTTCATTATTAATAGTTTCCTTATTTCACATTGATGCCATTGTATGGTAAACCGTTCTATATTTCAGGCCGACTTCATCTGTACGCCAGCAATATTATTGACATGGATCTCCTGCTCACAATTTAAACGCAACATGGACATCTGGAGATTTACCATCACCATCGGTCTTGTTTTCCATTGTGTTATTGGACGAGATGCAACTGACAAGGACATGACTGGGACAAAATGTCGGATCAACCGGCAAGGAAAATCGGTCGACTGCAATCATCGAGACTTGTCGGAAATTCCGAATTCCACGTTCCCTCCAGACACAAGGGAAATCTATTTGGACTCCAATTATATTACATTTGTGAAGAATGGCACCTTCACTGGTGTGTTACAACTGAGAATATTAGACCTATCAGATAATGTAATTCAGTTCCTGGAGCCAATGGCTTTTGAAGATTTGGAGAGTCTCGTGTCCCTAAATTTGTCTCGCAACTCCTTCAAACTACTTCCAGAAATATTTTCCCCGACTCTGTTTGGACCGTTGAAACGGTTGGAAACGTTGCGAATACAAGCATATGCCGTGACCAATTCATGGGAATGGAAAGGCGTCGACAGAGGATTTTCGGTGTTACGCGAGTTACGGGAACTCTTCATGGACTTTCCAGCAGAGTTCGCCTTTGGAGATGGGTTCGCAGAGCTAAACAATCTCGTGACGCTTTCAACTGCAGGTCGGTCTCGTAATGCAGAGTTCGTTTGTGCAATCGGAAAACTGACAAATGATACTTTCATCACATTTGAAAAAACAAGCATCAAAGAACTTCGAATGATTAACTGTGATATCACAGCTGTTGAGATGGGAACTTTTCTTCCTCTACGTAACCTGTCAATACTGGACTTGTCCAACAATAACAAACTTGGATTGAGGAATTCTCTGAAAGCGCTGTACGCACTCCAGCATAGGAATATGGAGGAGATCAATTTCAGTATTATGAATGGACCAAGAGTACACACAAACAACTTTATGTTACATGCAAATGACACAATCTATCTGAAATCTATTTGTGTTCAACGTCTTGATATATCCGAGAATTATTTATCATATGTGGGTGATAGTCAGGAAGTGCCATCTTTCGGCAGACTCGATTGTCTAATAATCCTGAAAGCATTTGCCCATGCTCTGCGATATATGCCGATAAGGCTGTTGTTTAATATGCTTAACTACACATCGATCAGATACATTGATGCAAGTGGAGGTTTGTGTGCTCCTGTACATACGGTTGGATATCGCACAGCTCACCCAAGATCATCTCAGCACAGTCAAACTGTGAATTTCACGACGAATAAGCATCGCGAACTGGACAGTTCGGCCATTTCAGCGTCTCTTAAATTTAAATTACCAACATCCCTGGAAACGCTTAATCTCAGCAACACTGTATACTGGACGTACCTTACCAGTGATGTCAAAGTTGACAACTCAACAATCCTGAGGACTCTTAATGCATCTTACAACAACCTTGATAACTGCAGAAGCCATATCAAGGGACTCGAATATTTAACGGATTTGGATATTTCTGGTTTGCTTTGTAGTAAACTCCATCGAATTATTACCGACTTCCCAGGGTTACAGAAACTAGCAATCACAAATGCACCGAATCTGTACATGGATATCGGTGACACAGAGGGAGCTGTTGACAGTTTCCAAACTCTTCGTGATTTGAGAGAACTAGACCTGTCCGGTAACAAACTGACTAATCTGAATGATAACCTCTTCATCTCCACCATAGCACTGCGATCGATCAGTTTGTCTAACAATAAACTACAGCGTGTTCCTTTAGCCATCAAGCACCTGAAAAACATTAGCCGATTGGATTTGTCCATCAATGCATTTACTCATCTGACTGTCGAAGAAATGTCCCTGTTTGAGCGGTTTTCCGATGCCCAGTATGGCCATTCTCGTTTTCGCCTCAGTCTGGGACTCAATCCATTTCAATGTACCTGCAAGACGTTGGAGTTTATCCGCTGGGTATATAGCACTGACATCCTTCTAGATCTGGACGGTAATTATACCTGCTTTCTGTCAAATGGAAGCCGGGTTGATTTCACTGGTTTTAAAAGTGATCTAAAAACTTTATCGGTGAGCTGTATAAGCCATACCTGGCTCTTCATTGGCGTTCTCTGTATTTCATTCGCCTTGGTATTCATCGTCTTGGTTTACATCGTGTATCGCTATCGCACTAACTTGCGATACTGGTTTTACACCAAACTCAAACCACCTGCCGAATTCCTCGAACAAGAAGAATATGTGTACGACGCTTTCGTTGCGTATTCCGAGGACAATTATGAGTGGGTTATTGACAATTTGCACACTGTGCTTGAAGAGGGAGAGAAACCGTTGAAGCTGTGTATTCACAAACGCGACTTTACACCGGGGAAACCCATTCACGAGAACATTGTTGATAAAATGAGACAAAGCAGGAAGATCATTTTAGTAATCAGCACTGGTTTTCTTGAATCCCATTTTGGACCAACCGAGATAATGTATGCAGGAATGAAATCACTCGAGGTAGGAAGAGATGATATCATTGTCTGTATTCTGCTGGAAGATATTCCTGTTCAGAAAATGCCAAAAGCTCTGCGAAACTTTTGGCACACGATGACTTTCTTGAAATGGTCAGACGATCCACTTGAGCAATGCCTTTTCAGCCAGCAGTTAAAAGATGCCATAATTCCAAAATAATGTGCTATTACTTGTTCGATTGCCCCCGGTCAACATTCTGGAACGGTTTATTTCCCCTATATCTTATTATATTCAGGAAGTAATAAGAAAGTACATGTTCCATGAACCACACTTACAGTATAAACTGCTGTGAATGGACTCAGAGCTACACCGATTTATACTCTACGTGTGGTTTCTAGAACGAGTATTTTCTTACAGTTCCACTGGTTCTGTAATTGATCAATATGTTAAGGAATGTTGATGAATTGTATTGCGTTGGAATGGGTGGATATGTTTAATGAAGGCAGAGCGTTCTCAGTGTGCGTCTTACGCTTGAGGGAATTGCATTGCCAGCAAGCATCATAGCGATTGCGGTTATGTGCGGATACTACACTAAGAACATTTTCAGCTTTGCACTCTTGGAGATATATTGTAGTTTCGAATCAGTGACAACTTTGAAAGTTTTGTCGGTGTTGTAATCTCACAGAGAGAGAATGAAGTTAACAAGCACAGACAGCATCGCCAGCGTTAGCATTCCAACCTTAGCCATTTGTCGAAACATCATTGACCGCATCGTCAGTGCTGCATCCTTAGAAACTATACATGCTAATTGTGAATGCTTGACAAATAAGGTACTGCATGGACACCCTTGACAGATTTGTACTCATAAGGGGTGGGGGGGGGGGGGGACTTACACAGCAAGTTACAGAAAACTGAACCTTCTTGCTCTCATCATGCAGAAAACTGCATGGTCAGTGTTCAACATTCTATTATAAGCGGATATATCACAAAGACGGTGCCTTTTGGCTGCTACAAACAGCGGACAATTAGGGTCAGGGAGTAATTCATGAAACCAAACCCTAGTTTTGTGTCCACGCTTATGGGATTACTGTCTTATCGAATCTCCCGCGAGCGGAAAGAGGTCACAGTGATGCGACAGTCTTGCGGTGAATCACATCATAAAAGATGGCACGTCGGCTAACAAATTAGCTGCACTAAGAGAAGATAGATCAACTAAAAGTATAACAACAACAGAATCGAAATCAATATACAAAGCAGAGACTTATCATCGTCCTTGCTTTTATCATTTGAGGGGGCTACGTTGAATCGCTTAAAACATGGATGCTGTTGCGTCCGAGCTTGGCGTTCAGGATTAAGAGGATATATAAGGAATGGTTGACCCGGTATTGGGATATGACAGGGTGAAGTATCATGTCTGCAACTGACCACACTTGGAATATAAAACGCTGCCAATGCAGTCCCTTCTAATGGCATAAGCAAAAACACCGACAACGCCGTGTCTTTCTTGTGATTTCATTCTCTCTCTTTGAAGGCAACGCTCTCAATACAGAACACGCAAATGACTGCAGTAGAAAAGCTGAACGCTGGCAATGCATCCCATCAGAAGAGTCATGTCGCTGAGAACGCTATCAGTACATAATAACTGCATTCCCTCCCTCTATGAGCACAGCGCTGGCGGCGCAGGCAATCCAGCTCCGACTTTATAACTTAATTCTCTATCTAAGAAATCAACGCTGATAACGCTGTGTAACTCCAGTCTCTAAGAGAAACGCTGGAAACCGCTTTCAATCAAGGCCCTACTCAGTAACTTCATTCTGTCTCTAAGCGAACAGCTCTGATAACGCTGCCAATCGAGTTCTTGTTCCGTAACGTAATTCTCTATCTATAAAAGCAACGCTTAATACGGCATGATTCCAATCCCTGCTTTGTAACTTGACTCTCATTCTCTAAGAGAGCAACGCTGATGACGCTATACACGCTAATACACACAGTCAATCCAGTCCCCGCTTTTTAACTTTTTTGTGTATCTGAGAGATTTGCACGTTAGGTCTGATAATTTAGCCTTGAAATTTGGCATCACGTTGCCGCAAGAGGCCACTTATCATCCCACTCTGAACTGGCTACGCGCGAGAATTAACAGAAGGGGTGTAATAATATCACGCACGGAATTTCAAAGTGGCGTTCGCTATACCAGTTTATTGGGTTTGTTGATCCACATTCGTGAGATCGGATAGAAGTACATGTTCCAGATAGATGAACAGGAGAGAAATCCGAGAACGGATTGATTTTTTTTAGATATTCGTAAGTTCATTACATGGCGGACAACCAAGAGTGGGTGAATATATATTGACTGAAAATAAAATGCAAAGGTATAATTACCACAATGAGTAAGGAGCAAGGCTAATCTGAGTATAACATTGGGTTCCTATGTTGTGTACGCGTTTATTATAAAATATGCCTGTAAGCTATATAGATGTCGAAACCTATCAATTTGTATTTAGATATTATAAATGTATTGTGCTAATCTCTCTGACTACTACGGATGGAAAGATGATTGAAATAATTGTTGGTGTGGATCTCAAAATGACACATTCGAAAATGGACAAATACAAACTGTATGAACTCGCCGGGTACATGTAGGCAAGTTAAGTTAGACTTCTTTCGCGATTGTGGTGAAAATATATTCCGTGAAACATTATCTGACTCGTATGAAAGCTGTAGGTGGTTTTTCATCTGTTTTCCGATTTTTTAATCCTAGATGACCTGCAACTTTTGTTTCACTTTTCCGCGAATCTTATTGGCGTAATTTTGAGACAAGTTGCATAATCCTAGGTACATAGGATCTTGAGAATATTCCGTATGGTATCCACGAGATGTTCTTTTCTGTCTATATTCCGCATTTTCTTGCCTAACATGAAAGTAATTCATTTTGCCAACCCTACTTATTCTCTATCATATTAATTCGTGTTTGGAAGAAAATGTTGATCAATTGAAAATTCGAAAAATCGGTGAAAAAATAGGCGAAAATCGGACGTTATCATGGCGGCCATCTTGGACTTGTTTTTACACTTCCTTGTAGACCTTGATCCAAGTATGAAGCATGGAAAAATGTTTCAGGCCTTTACCCGAAGGCGTAACGAAAATGAAATTAGGGGGTGGGGGTCGAAATGCCCGCCTACGTTCCCAGGCTGGGACAGACCCAGATAGCCCAGGCCTGGTAAGGTCAGAGCAGCATTCTCTGATAATAATATAATGAATTTTTTATATGTATCCGTGTTTGATCTGTATAGTTATGTCTAATAGTTAATACTCATATTATATTGTAATAGTAGTTATATGATCTACAGTCTTTGAATAGGGCTATTGGTATGCTTTTTCAAAGTTATTAAATGTATTGGGCTTTGTGATCATAAAACTTATCATAATGGATGATGTAAAGATTGCGATGCGTAATAATGTTATAATGTCATTGGTGATGGCTTTGTTCTGTATGCGTAATATTCCATTTATATATTTTATAATTTCATTCAGATTCACTTCATTTTTTTTACAAGATGAGTATGATCGGCATCGACGTCGGGCGTCACGTACAGGAATAATAACTAGGTCTCATTCAGCAGTTTTGTATTACATAGTGGAATTCCCTAAAACCATTTGTATTACATAAAGCAATGCCTGATTGGAGATTTCCCCTGCTGTGATATTACTTGCAAAATTGGGATTTTTTTCTTGTTAGATTTATTATCAAGAGTACATCTCACAATTTAATTGCTAATAGCAAGCTGTAAGATTATGTAGTTTTCTTCATTTGGAGGAAAAGATGTAACTAGGGCACCCGAGTGATCTATTCAACTTATGACCTATTCAAGCAGGATTTTAAATCTTCCAGACATTGTCTTCGAACAAGTATAATAGTCCATCGCCTCTCTGTTATCGCCTCTTTAATTTTCGTAACTTATTAGGGATGGTTTGTCATTTTTCCTTCCTATCTTTTAATGCATCAGTTGGGAAGTGAAATTACTTGGAGGACCTTCGAAATTCTAACGAGTTTCCGAGAGTCACATCATTTTATTATTCTGACTAGAAGTTGCTTGTGATAGTATATCAGTTCCATTTGATGGTCCCTTGCATTGAACTTTGAACTAGAATTTATGATCCTAAATCCTAAAGGTGAAATGCAAAGGTTCGTCTAAATCACTTGATATTTGCAGTAAGATTGGAGAAATAATGTGTATATTAATTTCATTTCAGTTTTAAAACATTTGCTTAAGCCTAATAAAGTTAAAAATCTGAAAAATGTAACGCTGTGTTATTTACGAAATTTCGATCCGTACATGACAACCTCCCCCTGGGGGCGCTGCGATACGTGACGTAGCAGTGGGACCACACACAGTCTGCACAACATGATGTAGCTGCATTGCACTGCATGGAAATATCTCACATAGATAAGCTAGGCTATTGCTCACGAAGCCCTTGCTTGTGTCATTCACGTTCACTGAAACGCACTAACAGGTTGGTCATCATTCTCTACGGGGGATAAAAGAACAAATCGGAACTTATCAATCTGTATTTCCGATTCTCTCGATTTGACTGTCGCCCACGGCCCCTGCGGTGTCGCTGATCCTATCGTTGTCTGCTGGTTCTTTGTTCACAATAGGTTCGTGATTGTATGGCAGGGGCACCCCTGCACTAACCATTGCTGTGAATTCCTCTTCAGAAGAAGAGGAAGAGGTGTAAGAAAATTCCTTCGCATCGCTGTCGCTGTCCACATTCATGTTAGCCGCCATTTTTTGAGTGTGGCTCAACTATGACGTCATAGCCTCTGGTGGAAAAGCTCCGAATCAAGGGGAGATAAGCGATACACTGTTTTCAAACCGCTGATCATACACGTGTTTTATTTCTCTTTAAAAAATAAAACTTACCACCAGATTTCGTTCATTGGTGGCTGTATAATTTATTATCATCATATTAAAGAAAGGTAAATGCTTTTTTCTTACTTTTATTGCCTTTGCATTTCATCTTTGGGGCTTGTTGGCATTGACGTGGCGTGACGGTTTTTGTTTCAAATACATAAGGAGCAGAGAAATCATCCGGAAATCATTTAAGATAATATTAGCTGTTGGTAATTCAAAATAGCAGCGATGTGGGTTATTTATATTGCTCTTTTTATTTCTATCTCCAAATGGTTGAATAATCTCTATTCAAACTCTTTCGACATCATAGCTTATCATTATATTTGTTTACATAGCTTTCTATTTGAAGCATCATCGGCAAATTGCAATTGCTTGTAACCCCTAGGTGCCATCCAGAACATTTTATATCTTCATTTTTGTGCTTGCTTCTTCTCATTTTCTGCCATAATTTCAAAGAATGTCTACGTCAAAACCAATCATCGTCATAGCATAGTAATAATAATAATAATAAAAGCTTTATTTAAAAGAGGATTACATTTCACCAAGGATGGTGATTTACAAATGGTCCTCTGATGAAGGAATGAGATATGTACAGGTGAATGAAATGATCATTGATCATACATAAAGACGAATATATATTAGATTTGGGTTAAATACAACAGACTTAAATACAGGATAATCAACTGTCTAAGTGAAAATGTTGTGTATATATATTTAAATTCTGTATATAGTTTCGTTTAAATGATGCCTTTGTCTTAAAATTTCTAATGGACGGGTGCAGCTCATTCCATAATATGGCAGCAGAATATTTAAAGGATTGCTTCCCCTTTTCTGATTTAATTCTATGAATATAAATATCTTGTCGATCACTGCTTCGAGTTGTTCTTGTTTGAATTTCATGTTTCGGTTGCCATGGTCCGTTGCCATTACGAATAGTTTATTTATGAGGATGGCCAACATCCTCCAGTCGGTATGAATCAATGCCAGCATATTGTAACAAGAAATCCTGCAGTCACCCTGATTCTCCCGCAAATAATTGTATCTAGCCGAATAAGCAAAATAAATGAGACTACAAGTGTAATTGATTGATTTTCGATTGATGAATGTAGCAGTATTCAAGATACATTCAATGAAGAAATACCATTGGTTGGGAATAACATCCATATCAGGGAATTTGTCCAAACAAAGCAAATTCGATACCTGACATGAAATTGTCATGGTAGATGTTGGCATAGGAGACGAACAGGTGAACGTGTTGGGTGTGAGAGGTAACTTTCTCTTAGTCCTTAATCGTAGCTATACACTTGAAATTTTCTAAACTGTCATCACGAAAAACTCTGTAAACAAAGGGTTATGTCACCATGACATCACCTTAGGAGTTATATACATCAACACAACCCGATATGATCAGTGCAATATGCAGTAGGCTGACCGTAGGGGGTACAGTACCCTAATCAATTAATGGCTACTGCAAATGTGTGTTTGTGTGACAGAGAGAGAGAGAGAGAGAGAGAGAGAGAGCGTCGCGTTCATCAATAACGGCAAATGTGTCGATGCTGCTTTGACAATATATGCTGACAATGCCACCTGTGGTATCATAAAATATTGTAGGAAAATATGAAATGGGTTTTACTGAGAGAAATCGAATAGAACGCAGATATTCTGGTCATCCCCTTAATTCGTCTCCATAGGAAATGTTCTAAAATATTCTAAAATTCTATAAAATATATCGCAATAGAAATAAATCAGCTAAGAAGTCACACTCATCTCTAATTGATTGATGATTTGAGAAAAATGACGACATTCAGCAAACTTTGTTCATTTATAGAAAGATGTCAATGGAGATGTCTAGGAGTCAGAGTCAATTCTTTATTTCCACTCCATTTGACGTTCCCATGACGGTTAATATAATAATGAATGAGACGTACATCTTGGAGGAATGAAATTGTGACATAGCTTATATTCAAATAAAAATTAACATAGACAAACACTTTGCCAACCACTTTAATGTAGTCAAAATATTATTCGATTAATATTCAAAGAAATGGTGACATGATATTTAATTACATTTCATACTTTATGCAATATAAGTCGATATTCTAATTCTGCTCTGTGATCATGCTATTTTGGAACCATGAAATATAAGAATGACATATTTATAACACATGCCCCGAAAATGTATTTGTCATGTTGACCTCGCCAAACTACATTGTACTGACCATACTCATATGAAATACAAACATCCACAATGGAGGGCATCTGTGGTAAAGAGATGCTATTAGCGACCTATCCTATGCATTGATGAACATTACATTTTCTCAATACGTGAAATTCGTCATTAGTTTAAAAATACTTTGAACTGAATTAGATTGCATACATATTTTACTTATTGAAACTATGCGAGATTACTTGAATTTTGAAGGTGTATTTGAAAATATTGATAACAAAAGAAACGTTTTAACTGCGATGAGCAACAAATATGTAATGAACTATGGATGTGCTGAGAAATATAAGGCAAAACAATATTGAAAATAATAAAAAAAATGCTTGATGAAGCAGAATAATAAATGATACAGCATAAATTCCTTCAGTGTACTGCTTTTTAATACACCCTCACATTTGAGGATGAAAATCAAGGGAATCGTTCTTGCACAAAACAATTATGATGTGGAAGATTACAGCCTTAGGGACATTGATCCCATCAGATAAATTATACAAGAACAAATTTGATACATCGGTATTTCCATAGCCAGTAGACAATTTATATTCTGATCAAATGATTGTCTATTGCTCCTTTCTAAAATATCACAAAGGCTATGCCTCTAAGCACAAGAATGTTTCATTTGGCAATTTGGCAACATATAAATTTCTTGCGATGATTTTTTTTCATATTGCAGGAAGATCCTTGGATGACGCACATGCAGGTAAGTTTCTCGCAAGCACGTTATGCGAAAATGCGTAAATATGTAGGGGCATTGGGAGTATAATCAACAGATCAAAGACTGCCCTTCAGAGATCCGGAATCATCCCATCTTTCCTTTGTCGAATTATTATATGAGCAGAATGTGTATGAGCAGGAATTGAATTGTCCACTCATATACTGGATATAGAAAGAGAGTACAATAATCGACAACAAAATAATTTCAATTTTAATCGCCTCCATTTGAGAAAGCTGTGATGTTTAATCCTTCTCTAATTTTCAGATATCTTCAAATAATATAGAATATACCAATCTCTTATTTGCAAAACATACATTATTAACAATTTCCAAAGTAGTTATCAAGCCGATTACACGTGATTTTTGTTTCATCAAACATCCCAGAACCGTTTTCAACTGAGTATTATTCTGCGTAAAACATCTCTAATGTCTTGAAGATACCTAGATTAAAATAAATGTTTTATTCTGAAAACACTTGTTTAAAATTTTAGATAACGGAAAAAAACTTATCGGGTAATATTGGGTAATATCTACCTTATTACTCTTAGCCCTATTAGCCGCGAGGATCATACGTAAATTCAGAATGGTCAACGAGTGGGGTGACATAAAAATTGCAGTTCCACGGCCTTCGTGTTAGCAAATTGTTTGGAAGGTGGTAGGGGTGCGCTAGTGCAACGAACCCCTTAAAATGAGAAGCAGCTCAAATCGTCCAGGACAGATAGTCTGAATATTAACAAATATTTGGTGCTCAAATATAATACCCGTCTTAGAAAGTTCCTTATTAATATATGGATATATCTGGCTAATCCCATGGGGCATAGAACTAAAAGCAATTAACTTAAATAATTTGGCCACATTTGTATAAAGTGCAATGAGGTCCGGGACAACAGGGCGTTACTGGAACAAAGCAAAACGTGTTTTTGAACTAGTCGATAGGCTCAGAGTGCAGATCAAGGTTTTGAGCCTAAACAACACATGGAACGGAGTCATTTCTTAAGATAGTTTTTCTTTCAATCGCAGATTTTCTCTCTTATTCCCAATTGAAAAAAACGATTGTCAACCAATGTCGAGAATATCCATGGACAACGATGTCGCCTGATCGATATAAAACAGTTCTCTCACAATCGGTGTTCATCGTGAGATTTTTTTTTCTGAACGCTTGAAAATCGAGATACTGAGTGATACGCCATTATGGCCCCCCTACCAAACTTTCTGCGCTATCTCCGGAACGACGAAAAATGGAGTGCTAAAACTCTCGGACTTTATAGTTTATCATATTGCGGTCATTTTGAGGCCATTTGCATATCCCCCTGGGCAGAGGATCATGGGTAAATTCAAGATGGCGACCACGTGGTGTACCAGAAAAGTGACGTTTTTGTCACATTTCTTCAAAATTTCTGCTTTTCTGCGAAGAAAAGTGGGCAAAAACTATTTTATTTCACATCACATTAATATTTACTAATTTATCATGCAGTTTTTGTGGAAAAATTGCATAAATAAAAAATTCGGAAAATCCGACCGAAAAATCGACCAAAAAATGACGTTTTTGAAAATGACGTCACTGTGACGTCATCAAAGCGGCCATCTTGGATTTTTTTACATTTTCTGGTAGAGCTTGACCCAAGGGTATAGTGTGGTAAGCTTCAGCCTCCTAGATCAGGGGATAAGAAAAATAATTAGGGGGGGCCATACCCCCAGGCCTGGACAGGTCCCAAAAAGCCCAGGCCAGATAGGGTTAACACTTTGGCACTGCTTGTTGGTGTATGTCACTATATTTCAACGAACTGGGGTAGACAGTATTGAATATCAGCATTATTGTTCATATATCTGTAGGAAATCCCCATTTTCCCGAAAATGAGTACTCAATGCATATCAGCCCTCCCTCTCCCACTCCGCCCTTAAACTTTTGTCGTACATCTCGGCTTACTCAAATATATCCTGCGATCAAGCTCTACCAAAAAAATGTGCAAATAAAATCAAAGCTGAGGCCACATTTGACAAATGCATGTTTTTTTTTTTCTTTTTCCAATTATTTTATTAAATCATTTACTCGAGCTTCAACTCCATAATACACAACATTTGTTTGATATAATATTTGGGCACTTGTAGGCAAAAAAAAATCGACTTTTCAGTGATATCCTGATGGCAGCCATCTTAGATGTACCCACGATCATTTACACCAAGAATTATGTGAATAGGCTTAAATACATGTAACCCCAATATAAAAAACGCAAAGTCAGTATCACCTCTCAAGTCTCTGTCGTTCTGAAGCTAGATAGGAGAGAAAGTTGGTATTATTACGGTTCTTACAACAGTGTGCACTTGTATACTATGATTGTCTTTTTTAATTCGGTTCTAATACTGTTATATGGAATATGGAATAGGTCCTTGGATTATGGACTCGGATATTCTTTAATGGACGACGGATGAATTATGAATAACGGACCAGACGCTTGTAATTTCAACATCAGCATATTACTTTCAGAATCACAAATGGTTTCGAATGTGCATTCCATCGAAATAAAGACTTGTTCGACAGTATTCTGCTCTTGTTCTTACTACGGTTCTTACTTGAGCCTGGTCTTCCAGCAGTAGCCGTCGTCTTTTGACTGCCGAATGTTTATTTTCATTCATGTTCATTTCCACTGCATATGTCTATGGGGTTGGTCAGACAATGAAACATTTCAATCAGTCAACGCCACAGACCCGAGCATGTACCTCGGCGTCAAATTCGCCTCGGCTGCCTTTTCAATGGCTGAGTGTATGACGGCATGATTGTTGTTTGTCGAGCCGCAATCAGATGGCACAAAGCAATTTTTCTCGATATTTCGTGTTGTTAAATGTTGCGTTTTATAGCATTCTGCTGTTAAAATACATTACAGCTTGGAATAGGAACTGAACAATGTTGAACAAAGTCTTTGTTGCGTTGAAAGCAATATTCGATGACGTGTCTAAAAGTCAACGGCTGGCGTTAAAAAGCTCAAGCTTAACTAACAACCGAAATATTGCAAATGTTTTGTGTTACATACAGTAGGAGTAGACCAATAAAGCGGTAGATCTTTTCACAGCAAAACTATCAGTCACATAATTATTTTCAGCCGTGAACCAATCAGTTATTCTAGCTACCACAATAGATCATGGGAAATGGCAAAACATGATAACCTTATCCTTATACAGTTCAAAACACTTGAAAGCAATATCCTGTGTACGAGTAAAAAAAGAAGTTATCACTGCGCATTACATACCGGCTTGTAGAAACCTATGTCCCATGGCCTAACTACTCCTATGAAATTGAATTGCATTAATTAGATTTCATGGAATGAATAAAACTTTCCAACATTACATCTTCGTCCCTTGATCTATTTTATATTGACTGAACTATCCTCCTCATTACATGGTCACTATACAAGGATCCCATCTATTTGGCACATTTGCAAGGCAAGGATGAGCCGAGATGTAGTGCAAATAACCAAATATTAAATTTAATTGATTTTTAGAAACGAAAGCAGTTAACGTTATCAGCGATCCTATGTTCAACAAAGGAAGATAGAGCAGTACTTCATTGTAATGTTTCACGTGAAGAAGAGGTGAGAGAAGGAAATGGAAACGCTTTCCTGTCCGGCTCGCTATATAACATCACACCAACTGTAGTCTTCGTACGATAAACACAGTCTGTCTCACATTTCGTGTAGCATACAGATTCACATGCCTATAAAGGGGAGCATTTACTTGCATGGCTGTTGTGTTTTACTATACTCAGAATCTCGCGAAGCACAGGTACTTTGCAGGGTGAGCTACCAATGCGACAGTTCCGTTATGCGCCTTTCACCAAGAAAAGCACTGCAATAGACAAATTACAAGCGTCTAGTCCGTCATTCATAATCCAGCCGTCGTCCATTAGAGAATTTCCGCGTCCATAATCCAAAGACCTATTCCATTTTCCACATAACAGTATTAGCACCAAATTCAAAAAGACAATCATAGTATACATAAACATAGGCTTGTTTCCTGCAAGAGAGAAGCGGTCAACAGTTTTCAATGATGCCGGCAAGACATCATGATGTTCCAAAAATATCAAATCCGTATCGCTGATCAGTATTCTTAATCCATAATATTCGTTGTAAAGTCGTCATCTAAAGAATGATGTATCTCAGTCACGCTTTGATTGTGACTGTTCATATGAGTACCATGAGGATCTTGAAGTACATGGGTTCATACGGCCCCTATCCCCGGGTTAAGCGGAATTAGACACAAGTTACGAAACGTAACGCCATAGAGTCATAGTTGATATGTACATATATCAGTAGGATTCACACCAGATAGCTCTACATGGCGGCTATGACGCCCATATTTCCGAGCGTCCATTTTGAATACCTTCCACGCCGTGTACATATACATGTATGTGAAATGGATATAGCGTTCACCAGAGAAAAATACCTCTTGCTGTTTCGCTAGTGAAGCTAAAACAGTATTTCTTCAATTGTGTACAACAGCTCCAATGGACTATTCGTATATATTTTAGAGGGATATTATAATACAGAACAAATATGTTACCTTCACCAAAACTTGATTTATTGTGCATTAAAAATAACCCAAATACCAATTTCTAAAGTCGGTAGGCGCTGTTTGTGTCACTTTTCAATGCTAGAATTTACGGGAATTCATGGGAATTTATTCCGTATGAAACATAAATTGTGGAGAGTTGAAGGAATTATTTTGTTTGTGTTTTAATTGACTTCTAATTAAAGAGTTGAATGAAACTCTATGGAAACTCTAAATTTCATAGCCCCAACTTGACATGAGAGATAGTCGGAAACCATTCGAGCCTGCTCAAATTTAAATGTTCATTCATCGGGTGTGTCCAATGGTAAGTTTTTGTTCAATGTAATACTGTACTTATGAACATAATAAATGAATAAGTTACTTGGTATATATTTATGATGTTCAAACTTATCGATTGTCCAACGCATATGATGGTCGACATGGAATCTTGCAACTGAACAATGTACTGAAGATATTGAGAATAATGAAAAAATAATGTAATATACCATACATAAATTATTAATATTCAAGTGGTCTAGATAAAAAGTTCATGGGAAATTTGTGCAATTAGTGGTCAGTGATAAAATCAAATCAATTAATTTGTGATCAGGACTTTGATAAGTCGTTCTGTTCGAATGGACAAAGCAGTCAAAATTCTGGGTTGATTTGAGTACCGTCCTACCTCTATGAGGCGGCTTGAACATTTCTTTTAATTGATTTTTTTCAGTAATGCGGAAGCGAGACACTGAGCGAAAACACAACTTTCCAATTCCGGAAACCTATTGGGAACTGGTTTGGAAACCGTGTCGCTACAGTTTCCAATAGGTTTTCGGTGAGTTTCCGAAATTGGAAACTTGAGCCATTCGCCCAGTGAGAGTTTCTTTGTCATGTTCTTTTGATACTTTCTGGTATAAAGACTAAATAGAAGCTCAGTATTCTAACACACTGAATCCTTGGACTACAGTATAGGTGGGCTTAATTCAAATCTTAGCACAGCACGCGTTAACCCTATCTCATGAAATCCACGGAAAAGCGGACATCGCTAAAACTAGCCCTTTCTCGCATAAAATTCACTTCACATTCTTTCGTAGGCCATATATTGGCATGCTGTTTTTTCTATTGGCTTCCTATGATTTCCGGGGACAATAACAGAGAAGATGTGTTTTAATCGAAAAATATTTTTTCCCGCAATTTTTGAACCTGAAGCACTCCGGAAATTCGAAATTGTCAAGGAAGAAAAGTTGCGTTTTACTGAAAACTATACTATTTTGAAACAGCTGTAGAAAAGATATGCATGTGACGGGAACTGTATACCTTGGTAAAAATAAGAGTTCAAGTAGAAGTAGAAGTGATAAATTCACCATAGGAATATTTTTTTGGAGACAATGTGTAATTAATAAAGCTCTTTCAAGAAGATTTAAAAAACGCACTCGTGATCCCATCATGATTTTTGTGATTCCGTAAATTTAACTCCTGTGATGATCCAATCGCGTTTTTCTCACGAGGGAAAAAAATCTTATCATCCTTGGGTACTGTATGTTAGTAAGAGATGTCATATAAGAATAATCAGATTGAAACAGAGCAGCAAAGAAATAGACCAGCAACACTAGTCAATAGTCATGTCCGTTTCAGGTGATTCCGTCACGAACATTTCTAGGCATGATTTACTGAAAATGCTGGATCACCTGTAGACTTTTCATGGATCCGTAAACAGATGTCATACAGAGCCGCATACTAAACATAAAACTATATGGGTATGACCACGGAATTTCCGAGTACATGGCTTTGAATAAAAAAATTCACGGTGGAATTCATGATCTGGACGGCGTGGTGGATGGGAGGGGGGGGGGGTGGGTGGCATTATGGCTCCCACAACCCAAACCGTTCCTCCAACATTATTTGTGTCATTTAACGGCAATTTCCTTATTCCTAAGTACAAAGGTTCATGGAAAAATTCAAAATGGCGCCCAAAACATGTCTTCAGAAAGGCGTGTTATCTTTCTTTTCTGTCTTTTTTCGCATTTGTTTTCTCTAAAATGTCACAAAAGTACTACATTCTGCCAAAGACACAATGTATTCCTTATAAAACATTCGGAGAAATCGGTCAAAGAACAGGCCAAAAATGTCTTCCGACCGGTTGACCTCACTCTAACGTCTTCATGGTGGCTATCTTGGATTGTTTTACATTTTTTGTAGAGCTCGGGCCAGATAAAAGGGCGGTGGTTCTCTCTCCTCCACCAAATGCCCCCCCTCCCCCCCTCCACCAGGCTGGAACAGACCCCAACTCAGTCAGGGTTAAAGGGGCATAATCCATCGAGAGGGCAAGTACGGCCATCGGTTCAGTGTTTGGCATGTTAGATGGGTTTAACTCTTTGTGTTACGCTTCGTGACGGTACCATGTCTAATTCCGCCAAACCCGGCGCTAGCGGCTTTCTGGACGTCACGCGTTTTATATCTCTATGGGCTGAAATGAACAGACACAATCAACGTCTGAGGGCGTTACATTATACTTAAAAAAAAAAACACTTGAAAATTAAACTAGATAATAGAATTCTTGCTCGTTATAAGGATTTTATGCCAAGAACAGTACGGTGCATGTACCTTAATTTTTGCTGTCATCATCGAACACTTCTGACCGTTTCTCTCTTGCAAGAAACCATCTTGTGTTATTTCACTTTTAATTATATGCATGTCTGGAATTAGTGCTAACTGTCGCACGAAAAGAATATTTCGAATATTCACGCGGATATTCTTGACCAAACGACGACTGAATAATGAATGTCGCATTCGTCACCCATACTTATAATACACCGACCGTGGGTATATCCTGAGATGCTGGCGATATCTACCTTCTTTGGTTAATCTTCGATTTTGACGTCATATTTGCAGCACGGCTGTAAATCGAGAAAATGGATATCACATTGTCCATGTTTTAATCATGTTGGCTGCTACCGATTTTGTATGCATTTAGGTTCTGACGCTATCAAACGGAAAAGGTCTATCAGCTGTTGCCACAAAGCGAAAGATTTAAATTCCATTCAATCATGTTTACAATCTGAAAATATAATACTATTTTAATACTCTTTTTCTACGTTTTACAATATTATTGTCATGCTTGGACATTGTCGGGGAATAATGCGGAGGATATGTGGGGGTGGGGTGTTGATGCGGGTGCTGATTTATATTACGTTTTGACAGTACATCTTCACATGGATAGGTTCTTAATTAAATTTGCAGGTAGCTTTCAAGTAAAACATCAAGCTTAAGGATACAGAACCCTCCTGGCTGAAGAAAACGGCCATTTTTAGCCCACCATCACCAGATGGTGGGCTGTTCAAATCGCCTTTCGTCCGTGGTCCGTCGTCCGTCAGTCAGTCCGTCGTCCGTCGTCCGTCCGTAAACAATTCTTGTTATCGCGATTTCTCGGGAACTACTGCACGGATCTTTCTGAAATTTCGCACACATGTTCCCCTTGGGGTCTAGTTGTGCAGATAACTTTTCTAGCCCGATTCGAAAATCCAATATGGCCACAGGGCGGCCATCTTGGATTTCCCCATGAAACCTTGTTATCGCGATTTCTCAGGAACTACTGCACGGATCTTTCTGAAATTTTGTACACAGGTTCCCCTTGGGGTCTAGATGTGCAGATACCTTTTCTGGTCCGATTCGAAAATCCAATATGGCCACAGGGCGGCCATCTTGGATTTCCCCATGAAACCTTGTTATCGATTTCTCAGGAACTACTTCTTTCTGAAATTTTGGAACAGATACTGCATTCGAAAATCCAATATGGCCATCTCTTGGATTTCTGTTATCGCGATTTCTCATTCTTTCTGAAATTTGGTACACAGGTTCCCCTTGGGGTCTAGATGTGCAGATACCTTTTCTGGTCCGATTCGAAAATCCAATATGGCCACAGGGCGCCATCTTGGATTTCGGTTATCCGATTTCTTACTGGGATCTTTCTCCTTTAAACCTTTTCTGGTCCGATTCGATCGCGATGGCCACATCAGGCCATCTTGGAAAACCTTGTTATCGCGATTTCTCAGGAACTACGGCACGGATCTTTCTGAAATTTGGTACACAGGTTCCCCTTGGGGTCTAGATGTGCAGATACCTTTTCTGGTCCGATTCGGAAATCCAATATGGCCACAGGGCAGCCATCTTGGATTTCCCCATGAAACCTTGTTATCACGATTTCTCAGGAACTACTGCACGGATCTTTCTGAAATTTGGTACACAGGTTCCTCTTGGGGCATGGTTGTGCAGATACTTTTTCTGGTCCGATTCGAAAATCCAATATGGCCACAAGGCGCCGGCCATCTTGGATTTTCCCGTAAAACCTTGTTATCGCGATGTCTCAGGAACTACTGCACGGATCTTTCTGAAATTTGGTACACAGGTTCCTCTTGGGGTCTAGATGTGCAGATACCTTTTCTGGACCGATTCGCAAATCCAATATGGCCACCAGGCAGCCATCTTGGATTTTCCCGTAAAACCTTGTTATCATGATTTCTCAGGAACAACTGCATAGATCTTTCTCAAATTTGTTACGCAGGTTCCCCTTGGGGTCTAGTTGTACAAGAAACCTTTTTTGGTCCGATTCGAAAATCCAATATGGCCACCAGGCAGCCATCTTGGATTTCCCCATGAAACCTTGTTATCGCGATTTCTCAGGAACTACTGCACGGATCTTTCTCAAATTTGGTACACAGGTTCCCCTTGGGGTCTAGTTGTGCAAGAAACCTTTTTTGGTCCGATTCCGAAATCCAATATGGCCACTAGGCAGCCATCTTGGATTCCCATATGAAAACTTGTTATCGCGATTTCTCAGGAACTACTTCATGGATCTTTCTCAAATTTGGTACACATGTTCCCCTTGGGGTCCAGTTGTGCAAGAAACCTTTTTTGGCCCGATTCCAAAATCCAATATGTCCATCAGGCGGCCATCTTGGATTTCCCCATGAAACTTTGTTATTGCGATTTCTCAGGAACTACTGCATGGATCTTTGTTAAATTAGGTACACAGGTTCACCTTGTCGTCTAGTTGTACAAGATACCTTTTCTGGTCCGATTCGAAAATTCAATATGGCAAAACAGGCCGCCATCTTGGATTTTCCCATGCAAATTTGTTATCGTGATTTCTCAGGAAGTACTGCATGGATCTTTCTCAAATTTGGTACACAGGTTCCCCTTATGGTCTAGTTGTGCAAGGTATCTTTTTCGGTCCGAATCGAAGATCCAATATGGCCACAAGGCGGCCATCTTGAATTTCCCCTTGAAACATTGTTACCGTGAATTCTTGGGAAATATTTCATGGATTTTTCTGAAATTTGGTACACGGGTCTCACATGGGGCCTATTAGTGCAAGATATCTTTTTTGGTCCGATTCGAAAATCCAAGTTACGCTCCAAATTAATTTGGTATTCTCAAATGACGTTGCATCACAAGAGTCGGCGGATCAAACGGTGGGGCATATTCTATATATTGACTATAGAGAATATCCGTACCTTCACCTTTCATATCAAGGAGTTCAAATAATTCTGAATTAAAATGTATTTCTTCAAATTTTAAATCAGCCTTCTTTAGTCCATGCAGTAGCAAGTGAACTGCTCCACCGTTTCGTATGCCGACCTCAGTCTTGTGACTCAATGTCACAACTCGACAACTGTAGACTACTGGATGTTTCGATCTAAGGGAGATAATCAGGATCCAGGCACTTTTGAAGTTTCAACATTACTGCGCGGACCGGATCCCTTCAGTATTAAGCATTATTGTACCATCTTACTATTTTCGAGCATGGTATCTTGATTCAAACAGTATATTTATTTCACCAGGAAACAGGGATCGGCGAACAGGCAGAGCCTATTTGAACGCCTCTCCCAACAGACATATTACACATACATGTACAATTACAAGATGACAGACAACAGTGAATAGAATAAGAAACAGTTACAAACACAATAATTAACATGCAGCTGCATGGTATCTTAAAAGAGATATCTCAAAATAGCCCAAGAAACAGAACAGAATTAGCATTCGTTCCTAATTATAAAATCTGAAGTATGTTTCATAGCTCATGCCAAAGTGTCAAAGAGATTGGTCTTCGCTTCCAGTACCCAATGATGACACGTGCAAAAAAAATAAATAAAACAAATACTACAAAACAAAGGCGAAGGATCCTCGGTACATGTACATTCACTTTCAGATTAACTTTGCTCATTTCTCTTGTATTATAACAACCGACATAAGGGCTGTTCCAGATAAACATATGTACCCCCCCCCTCCAGGAAGGCACTTCTGTTAGCACCCACCCACCATCATATTTGATTTTTCAGTTTTTGTAATCACCCACAACAGCAGAAAAAGGATTCATAGACCCACCAATAACCTATAATTTTTCTCGAAGCTGGAGACCACCCACCCACATTTTTTTTATGAGAAACCCTGAGGCCACCCACCCACATTTTTTTTATGAAAAGTTAAAACCCGAGACAACCCACCCACATTTTTTTAAAATGAAAATCCCCAAGGTACCCACCAATAGAAGCAAGAGCACACCAACAGATAAATGATGGGATTGCCCTGGCCACTGATAGTAAGTTTAATCATGGTGATAGCAGATATCATATTATAATTTAACATGAAGACCAGGCATTTTTTTTATTTCTGGATTATCGAAGGTACTGCAGAATTTTTCCACTACGGAGGATGGGCCTGGCAAAAATGTTTCCCCTGGGCCAGTTTGCAAGATTAAGGTTGGAGAAAAAAAATTATGCATGTCAAGTTTTCATTCAAAACACACACATATAAGCATATTTCGAAATTTGCACTACATTGTAGTTCAGACTGGATGAACAGATGCAAACTACATAAAAATATTATTGTTTCAAACTATCAAAGGGATACATCTGTTTCTGTAACAGTTCACAGCCAGTGTTCACCTCGAATTATTTAGGCCTACTAATGATGTTTTATTTTAAATATTTGATTATGATCTGTGTACATGAAATGTACAAAAGTTGTCTATTTTGAATCATTGATTAATAAAAAAACATTGGTTTAACTGGGTCTAGTTTAAAAAAAAAGTTGAGAAAACAACCACTCCCCATCAATTAATTTCAATAAAAGAAATTAAAATAAATTATTTTAAGTAAGTCATTCAGTAATTAAATATTATAACTATCATCAATTATTGGTTTCATAAATTATAGTTTCAGTGAACATTCACCAAACTTTGCGATCATGTTCGTCATCTACACGCGAGAAAATCTAATTGATGACTTGGGGGCCCAACCGTTCGGAAACCTGTCATCGGTACCACAGTAGCTTCGGTCGTCGACGAAGGGAGATAACTCGTGATGACAGTGTCGCCACTCTCGTTAGTTTCGTTTTCTCCGGTGAGACGGAGACTTATCGTAAAACCTGCTTTCAGTGGACAGAGATTGCCGAAAAATCTCCATTCGTAGAGAATTCACTGCCACTTGACAAAGTTCTTCGTAACGTGGTATTTCGTTGGATGAAATATCTTTGACATGGACGCCTGTCCAATGAAAAAACACTGTATTCAAATCACCTTTGTGTGGAGTCGCAGTGCGCCAGTTAACAACAACAACGACAACAGACGTTGGTCGCGAACTCGGGACAAGATTCGAGGATTAAAATTAGTTTATCTAGATACATAAATAATGAATACTATATGCCTCAAAAGGATTTGAGGGCCCACACACAGAAGCATTTTACAAGTAATGAATCCAACCACCCAGAGAAGTGGTTTATTTCAAGATACACCCACCTAGACCAGCAATATTTTTACGATGACACCCACCCACATATTTTTTTTTTCTTTGCCGTCCGGGGGGGGGGGTACATATGTTTATCTGGAACAGCCCTAAGTAAAGTTTCTAGAAATCTTGAAACTCCTGAAACTTATTATCATATCTTGGTGTTTTTCAGCGGCCTTTTTCAATCTTTTTCACTCAGATTCGAAATTCTGTAAACAAAATTACAAATCAATTGTCTGTTCTTAGTAACAATGGACAAAAAGATCCTCTAGTCATTAGCTTACAATTATCGGACAATGGTGGGCGCCAAGATCCTTCAGGATCTCTCGTTGTTATTATTCAAATTCAATATTCGAAATTAGATCTTCCTTCTGTTGGATTTTTTTTAAATTCCAATTCTAAATAGTGTAATTTTAGGTTTGAATTTATTTTTCTGAGTTTCCGTCTTGATTACTTTTAGAAGTGTGAAAATTAAACAGATTATTGCGCTCCCGCTGGTACCCTATTAACCTGTTGGTCATTTGTATATTGTGAAGGTAACTGGCTATAGACTAACCAGGAAATCGCCCGCTGGCATCATTTGTATGACTTGCCGCAAAGCGTGGGCCGGCGGATGAAATGTTATCTACCTTTCCGGTTTCCTAAGCTAATTATCTAAAACGTGAATTCACAGAAATGTCGACAGACCATCATCGTTTATTTCATTTCGGTGTTACGATATGTACGTTTTGTTCCTACGCACATGGAGCCTACTAAATGTTAGTAGGCTTCATGCTACACCTAATCCAGTTAGCCATACAAAAAATATATATACAGTATATTTTACCTGTAATGATTAAAATAAAGTAAAACATAAGAGCTAAAACTTCATCTACAGCCAGTAGCCTACACAGCAATTTCATAATGAGGCGACAACATGTCGGAGTGATAAACCATTTTTCGCCGACGGACCTGGTCTTCCTCGATGGAGCTGTCGGAATTTGGATTTAGGCATTGTTCGGCTTGCACTTTCAGAAATCGTTTAGCACTTTATGTGACCAGTGAATGAATGAAATCGGTGTTATCAGTGATTTGATTGATTGAAATTGCAGTTTAAGGGCCGCTTCCCATACGGATTTCGCGGCTCATCAACTCAATGTTCTATTTAAATTTCACGGTACATTTCTTGGTTCATTTACGATCTTTTGCAGCGCTAGATATTAAAATAAATAATTAGGTAATAAATAACAATGAGAGGGCAGAGAGAGATATAAATAGAAGTAAAGAAGAATCGCTATGTACAAGTTGATAAGTCTGTTATTGGTTAGGTTATACTGATACATAATGTGTTCGTTATAATCGCAAAGGATGATTCCTTTGTCTTGGTACCCCATTCGTACGCACAAAGCCGTCCAGAAAAAACTGGGAGAACCATGGGCGTCTTCAGGATTTTTCGAGACGACTTCCCTAGCGACGCCCGTATGGCAAGCCGTTTTACTTTTTATTGGGCATTTGCTGATATAATTAAATATTTGCTGATATCTTCAAATGATTTGCTGATATCAACAAATGATTTGCTGATATCATCAAATGATTTGCTGATATCATCAAATCAGTCGATTTGCTGATATCATCAAATCAGTCGATTTGCTGATATCACCAAATGATTTGCTGATATCACCAAATGATTTGATGATATCAGCAAATCATTTGATGATATCAGCAAATCATTTGCAGATATCAGCAAATCATTTGCAGATATCAGCAAATCGACTGATTTGCTGATATCAGCAAATCATTTGATGATATCATTAAATATGGCGGAACGTGAAAATAAGCCTAAATGTTAATGCCTGCTCCCGTCTCATCCTGTTGTTTGATAATTTATACCTACTGGTATTTGGGTAAAGCTATCTTCCGACAAATCACATGCAATATTTATTATTTAAAGAATCAGACAATAACAATAAAACGCAACTACAGTGGTCTGGGTGATGTAAGTAATATGTTTAATAGCCACCGCTATCAAACCTCTAGTATATAACATACGCCAAACTAAACTAGTAAATGACAAATAGAATCACGAATATAAGGGCATTCAAATAAATATACTGTAGGGAAGATAAACTTTTCCATCGTGAGTTATTGACATGTATACACAAATTCAGAAGATCAGCATTTGAGTATAAAGGGACTGAGGCGAAAGGGGAGTTGTAATGATTTCGGGAAAGCCGGCCAGCATGGAGCATGGTATATTAAGGCGGAACCGATTGTCGTACTCCATCACTGGTTAGCTTTTAGGGCAGGAGATAAGGCATAGCCGCACATATAACAATAAATTAATCTCCATGACCCTTTACTGTCCCGTAACAGGAGACAAAGCTCTCACCATGAGGACAGAACTAACCAAGCTTCAATGAAGCCATATTGATTGATTGAAATTGTAGTTTAAGGGCCGCTTCCCATTCGGATTTCGCGGCCCATCAACTCAATGTTTTATTTGGATTTCGCGGTACATTTCTTTGTTTTCTTTTAATATCTTTTTCAGCGCTAAATATATAAATAAATAAATGAATAAATAAATAAATAAATAAATGAATAAATAACAATGATAGATTAGCAGGAGATATAAATAGAAGTAAATAAAAGTCGCTATGTACAAGTTCGTAAGTCTCTTTCGGGTTTTTTTGGTTAAGCTATACTAGTAAATATGAGTTCACTGTAGGTCTAATCGCGTGAATGAAGCCATATGGCTTCTTTTGATCTTTATATGATGTGGGTACTTGTGTAATCAAATAGTCCTAAAGCCGGTACAGATTGAAACAGTTGTGTGACGTTATTTATCTAAGCATGTTCCCTGTAAACTCAAGCGCTAGTTGTCGAACATTCCGATCACTTTTCATTTCTGAGCAAATCCATTGGGAATGCAAATGTTTTCACCACCATAGAATAATGTATCCTAGATCATCATGTATTGATTGGATTTCTGGATGATAAACTGTCTTTATTCAGAGACAAACCAATATTTTCTACCTTCTTATATGAAGCATGATGGTGTATCTTTGTTTTAGAAAAAGTCGTATCTCCACCAAATAGATTTTGGTAGACTTTTAGTATGTTGTTCGGGGGACCTATTAGAAATGCATACAAGTGAAAGAATTCTGTTGCATTTTGTTTTGGATCAGGCTAAAAAAACTCAGATAGATAGCCTGGACTGTCATGAAAATGGTAAAAAGTTCAGATTTAGAATGACCCCATACATCCGCCATTTTGAATTTCTCCATAAATATTTTTGTGCAAGGGTATTATTTTAGGCTGAGTATAACTGTAAGTAATGACCCATTTCTTCCACGCTTAGTACCAAGTACAAGGTTTTCTTATAGGACCAAGAGACAGGTAAACACCGAAATTTCGCTGATGCTGATGTTGGTGGAAGGTTTTGTACCTGCACATAAGTTTTGCAAATAGCCCGAGCTATATATTAATTATTAAGTGCTTTCGAAGACTCAAAAGCCCCGTATGACAATGTTATATTCAATACAGCGCCATCTATCTACACAACGAAAATGGTGATCTTAGGACAAAAAACCACGCGAACAGCGAAAATCTGACGAATCAACTCAAAATTTCAGCACACACAGATGCCAAAAACTTTCACGAAAAATACTACACAAGAAATCTGGAATCACAGAAATACTCAATCTGATCATATCCGGGCCTGTGTCTCGTACAAAATATATGTAAATATGAAGTTATAATTATATGTATATATCGTTCGTATTCCTATGTATATATAACTATTTTTTTCAATTTCTTTCAATATCCCCATCGTATCTATATAACCGCCAACTGAACTGAAACACGCTATAGTTTTACACAAGGCAAAGAAGAATGGAAAAGGAAGAAGAAAAAATGATCGTCTGACTGAAGTGTTTATGATATAGAAACTCGAACGTGTATGCAGGTCAGTCAGGCTGAACCTTGTCGTACTACTTTCGGCTATAATCCTCAATCGGGTTTTTTCAATCGCTTATATTTTCTCGATTAAAAAACCACTGAATCGCGATATCGCTTTTTATTCGAGAAAATTTTCTCGATTGAAAAACGATTGCCAACAGAAAAAACCCCGATTCGAACAGCGATCGCGAATGAATCGTTTATTTTGAAGAAAAAAAACCATTCCCTCGCGCCTTGGAAAATCGTGATTTCGAGAAAATTTGACGAACTAAACGATTCATTCGCGAACGATAATTGGAAACGGTGCCTAAGATACTTATCAAGCAAGGTGGACAAATGAAATATAAAGGGGGAAAAAGACAGATCGAGAAATTGTCACGATACTAGATCTAACAGCGGGGGTCATTAATATGTACTCTTTGTTAAACATAACGCAGTCGGACGAACTGGCTGCAGGTTACTGTAACGTGCAATTTATTTGACATAACGCCCTTGCAGAATGTTATCAGGCAAATCATTGAGGCATACATCTCCCTGTCCTATAATATAGACAATGCTAGACTTAATTAATTCGTTGTCCTCGTTTCAATAAAGATTCTATTTAAGGTTAAATTCGATTACAGTCGAAACTGAATATAAATCCAGTCGAAGTGGAGTTACTGGTAGTATCAGATACATGAATATATACCTCATCATATATTCTATATTGTCTATATATTCGTCCTGCGAGTGTGTTACGTTGGACAAAAAGCAAGTTAGTGTAATTATCACAACACTTATTCGAGAGCGTTATGTTGAACAAAGAGAAGATTAATAACATAAATGACTCGACAGAGTGAACGGAAACAATGCCCCCGGGCACAAGGAATATTTTCTCGGGTTTCGGTTGGGGAAATATGCCGTACAGGAGTTGGAAATAAAGCAAAACTTATCCTAGCTAGGTTATTAAATAGGAGCCGAACATTATCGGCATATCCATAGTTACGCAGTTATGACGGGGACTAAAGAGAGTGTCCGATGAAGCAATGCAGAATATAAAGGAATCGTCTACAAGCTAAGTTGAGAAGTTATGGAATTAGGTGAGAAAAGAAGAAGCGTTTATTGATGGAGTTACGCTAACAAAGAGGGGAAAATTGCTGACAAAGTTGCACAGTTACGGTTTCAGAAAAAGACACACTGCGAACAAAATTGTGTTGGAGCCATTTTAGCACCAGAATGGAATTGAAAATAACACAAATTTGGGTTACAATCAACACCGATGTGTGTTAACTCAACTAGATTTTGTGTTGAGATATAGATTTCAACACAAAATCAAGTTTATTTCAACACAAAACATTTATTGTTGAAGCCATTTTAGCACAACATTTTGTTAAAACAACACAATTATTTTCTCAGTGCAGATCTATAGAATTCACGCTGTCAGAAAAAAGAGAGACCGATATAGCTGGAGTTACACAGTTACGCTGAGAAAAAGATAAATGTTCTTACGAAGTTACGCATTTACCCTTGAGTGAAATGAACTGGTTCATCACTGGAGTTACGCAGTTACATGTAAGCTGAGAGAAAAAAAATCGCCAAAGTTACGCAAGTAGTATACAAATGCTAAATTGAGTCGATAGCGCCTCACTGCGCATGCGCAGAAAAAAAAAATGGGGCGGTATTGGGGCGGTGTGCGCAGGTGAATGGGGCGCAGGTATGACGTCACTTCCGGTCTGGGTGAATGGGGCGTGACCTTGGGGACATGTATTTCTCCGCGGTGATGCGGTCTGGCGGTGATGCGGTCTG
>JAVTVY010024119.1:0-88827 GCA_036873755.1 Hanleya hanleyi
GTACGACATTAAACTGCGAGAAGCTCGGAGATTACATTCTGTATGATGTATTTATTCGCATTCACCGGTTTGAGATAAAATTATGTCATACTGCATCATGATGACAGATAATACTACATACAACCGCTCAGGGAAACAATGAGGTTATGTTTGTTATACTGACACAGAGATAAACTTTATAAAAATTCGGACGAATCCGACATGATTAATTTCATGTATTTATCATGTCGGCTTCGCTACAAACACCCTGCAAAAAATAGACGGTGTTTTATTATTATAAAACTATTAAAATTATTATATTTTATAATATTATCCTCATCATGACATTAACTACCGTCAGTATAACTTGTCTTGTAGTACGCCACAATTTATTTCTTCAACTTTGGGGCAGCATAAATTATTGAATGGTTTGTTTGTCTCAAAATGCAGGCTATATTCATTTAGCTAGTCAATGTCCACAATGTCCAGGCTGCACTGCACCTGGATGTGTTTAGATAAAGGATTTGCTAGATGCACAGTGTAGTAACTCAAATCTAGCTGGTATGAATAGGGGCCTAGATTTTAATACATCTTGAGAAGAGTAAATATGATTATAAAGCCATTTACCGGTCTCATGTCCTACTACACTACAGGAGGTTTGTACAGAGGTTAATGCTAACAGAACATAGGTCTATCTATGGTACTGTATGCTGTTTAGGCTTATGATAAACCATAGAGCCTACTGTTTTAGTAGGCTCCATGGATAAACAAAGCCGTGTTCTGATACATGTGTTTCCTGATCTAAAGTCCAGCCTGGTTCTTCGACCTAAAAACATGAAATTCATACAGAAGTTCAAGAAATCCTAGATGAATAGCTGTCATTTATCATCATCATTTATCAAGTTACTGATGATGACCCCCTCTACACACACAGTCTGGCGTTACAGGCTTAAATTTCACCGCCCCCCCCCAGGATAAATTTTGAATGGTCCCTTACGTGCCCAATCACGGTCTCCATTACAAATGTCTGGTCCGTCATTCAATATTCAGCTGTCGTCCATTAAAGAATTTCCGAGTCCATATTCCAGATACTTAATTCATATAACAGCATTAGAACCAATTTAAAAAAAAATAATAATAATAACTAGATATTGTTGGTAAAATAACACGGTCTTTCCATGATTTCCATCAAACGCATCCATTCGCTGTATTTTACTAATGTAGAAGTAGAAAACATAAAGAAATAAATGCCATATATATTATACTGTGTGCATAGGGAACGGAACGTTGGTTATTCGTGTCAGTTACTTTGTGTTTGTGATATAATGCGGGCTGTATGCTTTGTGTCCAAATAGACTGATAGAGGCTTTTGGATATATGTATGTGGTAGAGACACATCAGCCACCTCTTTCACGTAACACGACCTTAATTTAATTGCGCTCTCGGGGTGTCTTGGCTAGCACAGTCGTGACGGGAAGTCTTGAAAGCTTTAATTTGATGTCGTGTTATATACAGGACTTCACGCCTTGCTACGGGAGAACCGCTTAATAGCTTTATTGCGTTATGCAATTGGACGATTGAAATCAACAGCCACTTTACGTTCCATGACTACCGATAATGTTAACGCATCGGATAATAGGCAAATACAAGCATATACGGATATATACTATTATGGCTCAATCTTGATATTTCATAAGTAAGCAAATATGCATTTTGTCCTAATAATACGTAATTAGAATCCTAATCTATTGCGGTTCAAGAGCTACAGCGATTCGAAAGATAAACCTCCTCCGTCATGTAAAGCGACATTAATTTAAATGCGAACTCGGGATGCCTGGAGTGAGACTGTCGAAATAGGAAATCTTGCGTCATATAATTGAACGGTCGAAATCAACAACCACGTTGCCTTCCATGACTACCGATCATGTTATCGCATCGGACAGTACGCAAATACAAAACAATTATATAAGAATTAAGAAAATGATTTCCCCATATCTCCAATACTATTAATGCTGCAATCTTGACATTTCATAAGTAAACAGTTAGGCATTTCGTCTTAATAATACGTAATTAGAAGCCCCTATCTATTTCGGTTCAAAATAGCGATTCCACAAATAAGCCGTCCCTTTATGTAACACGGCAATACGTTAATTGCGAATCGGCCCAGCCAAATGCGAAGGCGAATAGACAACGCTACTTGAATGAGAGATGAAATGAACAATTACCACAAACACGGTGAGAGAAACACGTAACGGCTTAAGTGAGTGTGGATATTGTTTATTCGATATTTCTAAAGTATTTTCGATTTTAAAGCTACACCCTTTAAATTGTACAAGTTAACAAATATATATACATGTATTATCTTAAAAATGTGTAAAAATTGTAGTTTTTGAATGAGATGACAAAAGTCAAACATTCGTAAATTTTGAAACATTTCATATTCTTTCTGGTGCCCTTTGTGAGTTTCAGTACGATTCTGCTACATCATGCAATGACTTACATCCATATGCAAATTACAAGTCAAAATTTCCAACAGTTTCGGAGTTATGGACATGTAGTCGCAAAACTGTCAATGGCCATATCTCCAAAACCAAGGTCAACGTCAGGCTGAAAATCCAATGACGTCATACGTGTATTATGGGTAACAAATCTGCGAAATTAGAGATTCATACAAGTTGCAGTTTTTGAGAAAAAGACATACATGTACAACGTTTTTTTTATATTTTGTGATGTTGAATGTCTCATATCAGATTGTTTTATAATTAGTAATAAAAGGAAGACAATTTAGTGCTCACTATGGTGTAATTGTTTCATGACTGTCAATGTGTTAGTTTTTCATTAAATTCATTTTTCATTCAAATGCCAAGGTCAAGGTCGAGTTCTGACACAAGCGATGACCTTGTGATGTCATGTAGGTCACGTGACCTTATTTTCCGACTGATTGTATCAACCATTCATGAGCTGACCACCAAACTTTGCACACATATCGTGACGCTCCTAGAGGTCAAGGATCAAATTAAGACCATCTTCTTTCAGCTCATCAAAGAACTAACGCCATAGCGTCATTGTAAAATGGCCGGGTTTTGAAAAAGATTAAAGGGACTACTTTTTCTTCTTACGTAATAGTTCGAAAATATAACTACAGCATCGACATACATCAGAATCACGAACCCCCAAGTTTCATATAGATACGTTGTTTCGTTTTGGCTGCACTTTGTTAACAAGTAAAACGTCTTCAGGGGAGAGAACTCTAAAACTGTTTGCCTGATCTATTTATTTTCTTGCCTCATTTTGTGGGGAATGTCTTCAAATACATTCTAAACCTCAACTGCCTGCTCTCATGTGTTTGGTCGATATTCACAAAATAAAGTTCAAGTTTGCATGCCTATATTTTATTAGGTCAAGACCAAGTTCACTTGTCCAACTAATATGCATAACTCCAGACGAGTATCTGAAGGTGTGCAAAAAAAAAGAATGTTTTGCGAAATTGATTAAAATCGTCACATTTTACACATGAACTAACAAATGCTACTAGCAAGAAGATCGTTGATATAGCATTTACACTGTAATAATTGGTGACATGTTTAACGTCTCAAAATGAAACATGGGGACATGTGAGTTTCATATTAAAACGGCTTCATGTTGCAAATTGAAAAACGTGTGTTTTTCACATGAGTTAAAGATATCTCAATATGCTCAGTCTATTAATCCACAATACCAACATATATCTTCCGGGTCGCTGAAGACCAGAAATGAATATCTGGAAGACAGCGGTAATCATATCTTTGTTTGCAGATTGCTAAAGCTCTCTGTCGTAATGCATTTCGGAGATACGGTTAGAACTGTGTGAAGACGACCTGGTATGATATCTAATTCCATGCATCACACAGCACTATCAATTTTGTACTCCGCTTTTCTTGACACATGTCGCCTTGTAACTCGATTGCACGTGTTTCAGCTTTGATGTTTCAAACAGCTTTTCGGACCGTAAAAGTGAAAGGGCAACGCGAGTGAAACATGTCACAACCCTCCAATAGTTGCATCGTTACGTCTATGAGACATGTTTTTGTGGAAAAACAGGGTGGAACATGTAGCATTATGAATCATCTAACATGTTACCATCTCAAAATGAAACGTTAAACATGTTTTCTCTTTTTATAGTGTAATGAATGGGAAGGAACGGGCGTTGAGATGATCAGTTTTTGAAAGCGTCTGTATATAGTCGTATTCATAAGAGAACAGATATAGATACTTTTCATGAGACATTCACGTAAATCTATACAGAAAGAAACTTTCCGTAAATGATAGCCCCGAACGAAGACTAACCCTCTATAAATATTTCTATGAATATTGTACTCATGAAGATTATGTATCTAAAATTACAAATGTATATCATCGATTAACACTGAAGAAACACAGAACATCGTCTTTCAAATTAAATATGGACACTGGTCGACATGGTGGTCAGTAGTATATAAAGGCTAAATTCTGTCATATTGAGGCGGAGGCTGATGACGTCACGTGGCGATGACGTCACGGATGACGTCACTACCGGTGGTATCACTTCCGGGTCAAAGGTCACTACTGGGTCAAAGGTCATTTCCGGGTCAAAGGTCACTTCTGGTCACGTAACGACGACCCAGCAAGAGTTATCTGCCCCCAAAGAAGACCGTACGCTGCAGTTCTTTCAATGTTGAACCTAATGGGAAACCCACGCAGGGACATTTGCCCCTTCTTTTCTTTGTCTCGAGCCGTTGAACACGATGGGAGGAGTTTCGATGCCATGGGTTTATTTTCGCTGAAAACTTACCGTTTGCATGCGCACTGGACAAGTAGCGCTGGGCTGGACATGTTGGGGTCGGGGTGGACCACTGTTGATCCGATTTGGTCGTGTGAGGTATCAGCTCGAAGTACTCGTGGAGAAGCTTTTAACTGGATGAGTATGCAATTTTTTTTGATTTTTTTTTTTTGATTTAGGCTTTATGTATCCTTGATATACACTCTTAGGCTAATGCCTTTCTGCCAGAGGGTCGAGACTTACATATGTACACAACATGACGAGACAAATATATACAAATTAAAAACTATATCCGGTCGTAAACGCTTGAGTTGTATAAATATAAAAATAGTGTATTAAAATGGTACATATTTAAGAATTGAGCATATGCCTTCGTAGGCTGGATTTAAAAATATTCAAGCTGCCAGCAGACTTAATATCTTGCGATATTCTGTTCCATACATTGGAACCACTATACGAAAAACTCTTCTTGAACTGTTCAGTTTTATGACGAGGAATATAAAAACAGTTTGAGTAGATCGAGTTGATCTACTATGTACCTCTCTCACAGGCTTAATTAAGTCACTCAAATAATGCGGATTTAATCCGTGAAGCACTTTATACATTTGCACAGCTTCGTTGTAGTTCACCAGGTTTCGGAATGACAACCAATTAAGTCTAGAAAATAAATCAGACTTGGGTGTATTAAAATCGGCGTCAAGAATAGTTCTGGCAATTCTAGCTTGGAGACGTTCAAGTTTTGTTAATAGGGTAACACTACAATGTCCCCAAATTGTTGAGCAATAGTTCAGATGAGGTAAAATAAAACAGTTGCAAAAAGTAATTCGAGCTTGGATGGGTAAAAATTGTTTGATTTTCTTTAGTTTGTATATTAGAAAAACGACTTTTTGGCACACACTGTTGACTTGATATTCCCATGGAAGTTGTAATGGAAGTTGCGTAATGGCGCGCATGCGCAGACCGGGAATTGTGGGAAAAGGACACTGGAATGGGCATTTTGACGTCGGGGTGGACAAATAGTGAGCGTAATGGATCGTGTGTCATAGTGAAGCACTCGTGGGGGACTGTCCGATTGAATGGGTATTGAGTGGAGATAAGTTATGGCGCACATGCGCAGACAGGAAATTGTGGAGAAAGTGCATCGGAACGGACGTTTTGGGGTCGAGGTGGGCCAATAATGGGTGTACTGGGCTGTGGGAGGTGTCATAGTGAAGCACTCGCGAGGGACCATCCAACTGGACAGATGTGGAGTAAAAGCAGCACAATGGCTCGCATGCGCAGACCGGGAATTATGAAAAAAGGGCATTAGAATCGACGTTTTGGGGCCTGGGTGGGCCAATATTCGCCCGATTGGGCTGTGAGTGATATAAAGTGAAGCTCTCGTGGATTAGCGTCCAGCTGGATGGGTATGGAGTAAAAGTAGCGCAATATCTCACACGACCCAATCGGGCAAATAGTGGTCCACCCCGACCTCAAAATGTCCAGTCCAGTGTTACTTGCCCAGTGCACATCCGCACAGTAAGTTTCCAGCGAAATCAACCCATGGCTTCGAGACACCTCTCATCGTGTCCTACAGTTCTAAGAGAACAAGGGACCACACCCCATACCACAGATGTCCATGCGTTTCTCATGTCAATGGTTTCCCATTAGGTTTAACATTGAAATAACTGCAGCGTATGTTCTTTATGTGCAGATAACTCTTGCTGGGCCGTCACTTGACCGAAAGTGACCGTTGACCCGGAAATTATCATTCACCCGGAAGTGCCCTTTGACTCGGAAGTTATGTCACCGGGAGTGACGTCATCCTTGCCGTCATCGCAACACCACGCGAGGTGACGTCATCAGCCACAGCCTCAATACGACGGAATGTAACCTTTATATACTACTGTGGTATGAGATCAGACCGAAAAGATAATGTGTGGAAATTGTGAGAATAATGCAGTTGAAAACGAGTATCGTTTTCTTTTAATATCCCTTTTACAATGAATTGAGAGGAAAAAAAGATAGAATAAGTTTAACAAGAAAAAGTAGAAAAAGAATGTATTTAAAGCAGTTATTTTATTATCGACCTCAACTCAAGGAGTCCTAAGAAAATTAGGAAAATATGTTTACCAGTCTTATTTATCAAGGGATACGGCATAATATTTTATTTCTTTTTCCTCGCGGCGAAGATATATATATATATGCGCATTCTATTCCGCCAAAATGTAACACTGTTTACGACAAGTGGAAGACCTATATGTGTTATGAAAACGACTGATATAATTTGAAACATGACATGTGCCAGAACACGAGAGTGTCCAAAGTTCCTATTATCCTGGACACTGATCAGCCCAGCCATTACAGCACCCGGTCACCCACCCAAGTATTGACCGAGCTCAACGTTGCTTAACTTCGGTGATCTGATTCTTGCTTTGGATAATTTTTATATATCCCTTCAATGGATTTGGAGGAAACTACCGAAAGTCCAAGAGCATGGTCTGATACATCTATACAGATGAAAAAGATTTTCGCTCACTTCCACTCCACCATAAGATCGATAATCACAATTTTCACACTTTTAACAACCCTTTGTTATTCTTGTCGAGGAAGGACATGCATATGGCGTGTACATATTTTACCTATTAACATTTGCTGGACCATGTTTAAACTGCGACGAGGTTAGTCAATGTCACAAACATTTTTGCAGAAACTGATTGTTCAGGGCTATACCACTAAGAATATTCATTCCAAGTTTCTCGCATTTGTTGATCAATATGACAGATTTATAGCAAACATATTTGGCTCTATTTTTTTTTTTTTTGGTAAACTCTAAACGAATCATTGTTGAAAATTTTGATGGTTGTACATGCCAGTCTGCTATTTTGACCGTCTTCCATCCTAGCCGTTTCATTTCCTAGCACGCACAACGTTCACGGAATTGAACAAAATTTCACTGGTTTCAAGAGATGGTAAATACATGTACAGATAATTTCTTTAAAATTTCAGTCTCATAGGGATAAACTTTTTCCAATAAAATGGAATCCAAATCATTTCAAATTCTGTCGGGTGATTACAAATTCAAGTCCTAGAAATAAAAGAAAAATGCCTAAACCACCTTTTATTAATCACACCAATTCTCCTCTAGAATTCTATCATGTCTCGTAGTTGATTTGAATCATTATCCTAAAACAAGGAACAATGACACAAATGCTACTCTCTACCACTACAATACGAATGCTATTTACGCTGTTGATGTGCATAATTTACCCTGTTGATGCGCATAATTTACGCTGTTGATGTACATAATTTACGCTGTTGGTGGGCATAATTCACGCTGTTGATATGCATAATTTACGCTGTTGATGTGCATAATTTACGCTGTTGATGTGCATAATTTACCCTGTTGATGCGCATAATTTACGCTGTTGATGTACATAATTTACGCTGTTGGTGGGCATAATTCACGCTGTTGATATGCATAATTTACGCTGTTGATGTGCATAATTTACGCTGTTGATGTGCATAATTTACCCTGTTGATGCGCATAATTTACGCTGTTGATGTACATAATTTACGCTGTTGGTGGGCATAATTCACGCTGTTGATGTGCATAATTTACGCTGTTGATGTGCATAATTTACGCTGTTGATGTGTATAGAGTAGACCACGTTTTCTCAGACAAAATTTCTCAAAATAGCCAGGACGAGTTGCAGTAAGATGGATTTCTGTCCTATAGGTGTTGCAGTAAGGAACAAAATTTTCATTTTAGCAGTATAACTGCCAAGTTCGAATATTTTAAAGTAAAACAGTAGCCGGATATGCACGAGAAAAATCGATCCAAAATTATGCATAGTGTGCAAGTTAATAGAGTGTAAAAACCTGCAAATGTGCGTTTTTTACACTTTTGGGGGGAATTCCCATAGTGTTTTCCTAAATTCCGGAAAAAACACCTCGCAAACCAAATTCATTCTGATAGTAATTTCGTTATTATATAATAATGTTTCATGTGTGTTAATTTCATTTTGGTTCAAGAAGTGTTTTTTGAAAAATATTGAAAAATCAATTCGTTGTTTTTTGCAACCTGGTACGAAGTGTTGCAATTCCATATACGTCTCTGCAAAACGCGATTACGACAGTGGCCGTGTGGTAAGTTCGTATGCTTAGGTGAATCATAGTTTGCATTTGTGAGTTCGAATCGTGTCTTTGACATTGATTTTTTTTTTTTCGTATTCGTATTCATAAAAACTTGAGATTATTTTCTTCGAATTATGAAGCATAATAGAACTTTAAAACGTCTTCATTTATAATTGAAAGTATAAATCATAAATATATATATTTATAATTCGAATTTGACAAAAGTATACAGTATGTGCGTTGGTTAACTTCTACGTTCAAGTCGATCTTCGAACTTTTTTATTCGTCAATTTTTACTCAGAACTATTATGTTGAAGGCATCATAATCAGAGTAGCCGATTTATATATTTTTTAAGTGATCGGCTGATGTCAGGATGATCACCTTTGGAAAAGTGAAATGCGAACTGTGCGAGAGTTTTACCATAAGGCAAACAAGAAAAGTATCTGTTTCACAATTTCATTGGGCTCGGGGTGGATGAGCGCATGATAAAGACATAAAAGTATCGATTTTCCAGCGATGTAGAGGGCGGTGCGACAGATCTGCTCGAGAAAAGATTGAACCAGCAACACCCAATAATATGTCTCGCACTCTTCTTCCTTTCGCACGTGTCGAAAGGTCAAGGGCAAAGTGTTTGCAAAAAAAATAAAAAAAATACGAGATGTAAACATGAAGTTTTTCCCCACCTGAGGTCCGATTGGATATATTCATCTGACAGGCAATTCTCATGCCAACAGGAGTTGTTTGTTGTACCAGTCATTTGACTGGAATCCAAGTAAGTAAGTAGTAGGATTTAACGCCGTTTTCAACTATGTTTCATTCATATCACGACGGTTGATTGGAAACGACTGAAAGGGCATGAAATTGACGAGAGCAGTTTAAAGAATCAAAATAAAATGAAATTGTCAGATAAATGACGAGGTAAAATTCATTAAAATACTGGACTAAAAAAAACATATTTAGAGTTATGTTGTATGTGAAACGATAAATTCGTTTGGAGTAGCCTAACCTCAAAACCGGTGTCATTTATTTTTAGACCTGGGGATTCCGCTGTTCAGCACAGCGTCACAGAGCTTCCACATAATAGCGGCTTGACAATAGACAGTCAGCGTAGTACCGCACGCTATCTTACCGCAACTCGTCCTTTGACAGAATTTCAGTTTCCTCGGTTGTTGTCGTATGGGAAAAATGAAACATATCTATGAGACTAGTATCTGTTCTCTTTATGTCCTGTGTACTGGGATGATTTGCATGGTAGTCAGCAGAAGCCTCAATATAACGTTTGGTATTGCTATAGTCTTCTGCTTTAGGTAAGTTCGCATCTGTACCAATATTCTCAGCAACAGAGAGGTAGAAGCTATTCATAGTATCTGCAACATCGGTGGACTTTATTTGAATGTCGTCACCCTCACGAATCATAAGGGAAGTTCCAGATTTAGATGTTGTTTAATAGTCTTCCAAAATTCATTGTTTTTTGTGGCACTGCCACATCTCTCAGTAAAATAGTTTTTTTTATAGAGGTTATACTGATCTCGCCCATCACTGGTAGGAATCCATATTGGCATACATGCAGGCACAGTATTACGCCTTAACACTGAGCAGCGCATGTCAGCAGTATGACTTCCGTTGCCATGGAGGTCGGCTTGAGATGAAGGGCCAGGGGGAACACCTCAAATTAGACGAGATCCTTCGGAGGTAGACTCAAGGAATATTCAATTCATTTAGATATATATTTTATCTCCTGATAAGGGAGAATACAACGAGGGCTATATGTAAGTGGAAATACATGCTATAGTATGTGGTGTGCCTCACGTGCGGAGAGGCATCCTCATAACATGGGCAATACACCCCTGACCGCATTGGAATGTGCTCTCCGGAGCTGGATGAAACAGTCTACTTGCGAAACTGATGTTTCGATTGTTCAATTCTCGATTTGAAAAGGGGACCGTCCAAACAGTACAGCGATGTAGGGTTTTATTCGCTAGCTAACCTGAAATGACAGAAAGGCTGTCATAACAACATGCACCTTTAGCATATCTAGAACAATTAATTACAATACGGCGCTTTGATTTGTGTTCAGCGACAATGCTATGCAGTCGACATGTGATCGTCTGACAAGCCTTCACCTCTACATCGTCAATAATACCATCCATTGCATCACACACACGGCAGTCCATACGCATGGACTATATTCATGCGAAACACAAACAAAAATCAATAACATAAACTCGTTAGCAGTGAAACCAGTGTGGGTTATTAATGAACAGATTTTCGGAGATATTTTGTTAATGAATTAATGAGGTTATTACGGTTATAGAAGAAGGTTTGTATTGGCGGAGTAATCTCTACGCTGAGAGCGTGTTAACGATATTTCAATTGCGGGCGCTGTTCGGAGGTTGGCGGAGAGGTGTAAAATCCCCATACCATAATGCGCTATGTCGCATGACTTCGACGGAATAGGCCGAGCGGTCGTGAATGCATCTGGGGGTCAGGTCATGATTGACTAGGTTGTTTTTCGTCACCTAACTTCGTAAGATGTTTGTCGAACGCATAAGCGAAGAAGTCGATTTCTCACGCTCATTTAATATAAGCGGATGAACCTATGTCCATAAAAAACAGAGTGAGGGACGTAGATCCTTTCGCTGATGAAATGAGCACATCTATTTCTGGGAATCTCCCTTTGGAAGAACCGAGCAAGATTTGAAATCAGATTTTTCCCATCTATTTCTTTTCAGCCTTGAAGAGATTTTTTTTGTCAGGAAATGAACATTTCGTTAGTAAACGTACGGAGTTGAGTTTATAGCCAAATATTGTCACTGATTACCGGTCGCATAACCAGACGTCTATGAATCGCACATTGAGTTCGCCAGTACCTCTAGAGTCGAGTAAGAGACTTCACAGAGAATCTAGACTCCTCGTGTCAACAAAGCTTGAACAACATACACTTATTGAAATTTTTAATCGAAATTATATTTATTTTCCACTATACCAGTGACGACACAGACCATTCGAACGATATTACCGCTTAAGAGGGTCAGTTAGAGTGCGTCAGGTTCAGTTAGAGTGCGTCGTGTGAGTCAGTCAAACATGCAGATAGAGTATCAATTACGTGGGTCTAATGTCGTACAAATGAGAACAACGCTTTCTGGCAGCTTCCAAATGACCCGTAAATCTGAACTTATATTCACTGCAAAATCTTAGTTTGAAAGTACATTTACAATCGTCTGACATCGCTAAAATTACCCAGGTGCACTAGAGCATAACATAGTCTACATATGACCTAGTGATATCGAGGATGAATTCTGCTTTATTTTCTTGGAAATTCTCTCAAAACGAGCATATGCCGATTCCAGTAGGGCGCCTAGCCTTCGGGTAGGTAGGCCTATCATGAACAACAACTATACAAAGAAAACCACTGCTGAACAAGTCATTGTGATGGGCAACTACAAATCAGATGTTTCCCAACTTCGATGGAATTAGGACACATGCAATAAGTTTTATGTTCTGAAGGTAATGTTTCGTACCGTGCGATCTCAATTTTGAGTGGTTTCACACTGAATCTAATTGCTTGGGCACTTCCATGATGTTCATTAACCCTATCTGGGCTTGGCTTTTTGGGACCTGCTGTGCCCCCCCCCCCTTCCCTCCCCCCCTTAATTATTTTTCTTATACCGTTTGAGCTAGGGGGCTGAAACTTACCACACTATACCCTTGGGTCAAGCTCTACCAGAAAATGTATAAAAATCCAAGATGGCCGCTTTGATGGCGTCATTTTCAAAAACGGCATTTTTGGGTCGATTTTCCAATCAGATTTCCCGATGTTTTTATTTATGGAATTTCTCCGCAAAAAACTGCATGATAAATTAGTAAATATTAATGTGATGTGAAATAAAGTAGTTTTTGCCCACTTTTCATCGCGAAGAAGCAGAAATTTTGAAGAAATATGACAAAAACATCACTTTTCTGGTACCCAACGTGGCCGCCATCTTCAATTTTCCCATGATCCTCTGCTCGAGGGGTTATGCAGATAGGCTCAAAATGACCCCAATATGAAAAACTATAAAGTCACGGAGTTTCTTTTTGCTCTATTTACACAATTCTTGCAATTCTTTTCACTGTGTAGATTGGCTCACAAAATACTCTCTTACCGAGCCTGTTGTCATCAATTTTCGCCATCTAACACCGAAACCGACCTATTATTCGGTATTGCCTAGTACATGTCTCTGCATACACATGAAAATGGGGCATACGGTATTTACTATCATAATTATCCAAGAACAATTGAAATGTTTGTTGCACAGCATCCACACGAGACCGTAAACTAGTTCCCCAGATGACGGAATAAAATGTCAACAAGAAATATCTTAAAACAAATGATAGGCGATGGAGTTTAACTTGGGGATGTGCAAAAAGCTTATTCTGCACAATAAGAATTCTTCGATATATTTAATTGGGCATGAAAAATTGGCAGAGCATATTTTGAAGGCGTAACCATTAGTTTCAATGTACCATCCGGCTTTCATCGTCAACGGACAACGTGTGCCACTATTATGGCAAGAAAGATGTCGCCCACCCTTGGATACGAACTATAGCTATCGAGGTGATCTGGCAGATTTAATACCCGGTTCCTATGAGATAAACCTAAACCTTACCTGGTCTGGGATTTCTGGAACCTGTCCAGGCCCCGTAATTATTTTCCTTAATTACCAGGCGCTGAAACTTACCACACTATACGCTCGGGTCAAGCTGTACCAGAAAATGTTAAAAAAAAAGACCTAAGATGGCTTTGATGACGTCACAGTAAAGTCTTTTTCAAAACAAAAGGATTTTTTTGGTTGATTTTTCAGTCAGCTTTTTCGAGTTTTGTATTTATGTAATTTCTTCACAAAAACTGAATGATAAATTATTAAATAATAATCTGATATGAAATAAAATAGATTTTGCCCACTTTTCCTCGCGGAAAAGCAGGAATTGTGAAGAAAAATGACGAAAACATCACTTTTCTTGTACATCACAGGATCGCCATTTTGAATTTACCCATGATTATCTGCTTGGGGCTGATGTAAATAGGCTCAAAATGACCCCAATATGATAGAATACAAAGTCACGGAGTATCAGCTCTCAGATAGTGTAGAAAGTTTGGTAGAGCTAGAGAGAGTAATGGTCAGTATGTCCCCCCAACAGGCCTTGTAGGGTTAAATCCGGAGGTGCTATATAACCTAATCAAATACTAAATAAAGACATTCGGCATGGAAGGTGATCAGGATAAATTGATTTCATGCAATTCCACTGGTTCAAAATAATTTGTTGTCAGTCAATTGCATTGGCTACGTAACTCTCCACATTTCGGTTGTTATCGTCATATACGAGGCAAAACAGTGAAAGGCGGAAAAATGTCCACAGAACGGAAGTATGTTTATCCAAAGGGATCGTATACGACTCTGTCAGGAAAAAGTATTGCAAGCATGGTTCAGAACGACGCCCGCGCTCAATTCGCTCTTTCCACATTAAACAATTACCCCAGCGCATCGACAGGCACATAGACAGGCACATAGACGCTGGACCCCCGGCTTGAATTTGTAGTTCGTATATTTTCTGCATTTTAACCTGGGCTACAGTGTGAACATATTTTTAGCCAGGGATAACTGGATTATTTTCGACTTGAAGTTGCCAAATTTATCATCAATTTATTAAGCCTAATTGTCCTTTATTAATGGAATAGCAGGATAATTTGATGCATATTTACCGTATTTATATCGGTTATCAATACTTACGAATCTGTCTAATGCTGTAAGTATAGACTGGATAGGGAGATTTATGAAGATTAATCCAGGAATTAAAGTGACAATTTGGAGATTGTTTTACCCAATTTGACCCTGGAATTCTTTTGAGACGATGACTGGCTAGAGAGTGTCAGATCTTACGCTTATATGATCAGTGATTAGGATAATTGGTACTGTGGACACTCTCTTGTCCTGGCATATGTAAGCACCGTCGTGATATGACTGAATCCTACTCACCCACTCACCTGTATTGCAGCCAAGGCGAAAGCTAAATTTACAGTCATTAGACATCTGCCATTCTTTCTCAAGGTTTGTAAAGGTTTGTGAAATTCTATAAACAAGCTTTATCATTTGAATTCACCGAGTGAGCGATTAAACTGGATCATTATGGGATGGGATTTATGTATTATCTGAACTTGACATGCACGATTGACCTTCTTGGAGCTAAATTGCTTGACGAAAAGACGATAAAGTGTTATTATTAATCTGCTGTTTCTCTTTGATGCCCATATCGGGACGACACCACCCATTATGCAGTCGGGACTTATAATAATTATGCCAAATATTCTAAGTTTGAGGTAAAAAAACAAAAACAAAAATAAATAAATAAAAATAAAATAAACAGATCTAACACCCAGCGGGCATGCTCGGTGTCACAGATAAACTTTGGAACTACTGTCTTCCGTCTACTCTCAGAGTAAGTGATATCCTCTTTAAGGTATCATCAATGGAATTTTCAAGAAAATGACTGAAAACTATTGAAATACATAATATGTACTGAGAATATTAGTATTTTTGTATTTTAAGATATCCATCGATCCATATAGCACCGACAATGCTGAACAGGATGGTGTTATATATATAAGTTATTAAGAAGACAAGAAGAATTATGATGTAGCCGAAAACGGACGGTCCACCCTATTATGAAATTAAACATGGGCCATTGTTACGAAATTGTGGAGTATACCCTTAAGGGTCACTATAGGACATTTCAAATCTGAAGTAGACTTTCAAGACAAGTTCTACGGATATCCATGAACCTCGGAATAAATAAGTTTTTATTTGTTATACATTCGATCTGTTCGACCCAAAGGTATACTCCTGAATACAAACCTTGTTCAGTTTGTATTTCCTGCAGTACGTGTGATATACATGCATCAACGCACAGTCACCGATTCGAAATATACGACTAATTTCATAATAAACTCAGAAGGCAACTATCAAGATGAATACAGTTCAATCGTTTCTTCCAATATGCACGGGCTTGTCAGGTTGTCCAATATGGACACGAAATGGCATTGATCCTATATTCGCTGTGAGCATTGTGTGTCTCGATCTGAACTGCTGACCGATCGACATCAACAGCACAGTAATCTGGTAATCATGGTCAATTACCACTATAAAACTTGGACTTGTAGACGGAAACACTTACGTGTTCTGGCACACAGATATGCCTTTCTCTCTGTATTTGTCTGTCTGGTCGCCGTTGACAATTCCGTTAATTAGCGCTAATTAGCCATTGATTGTAGCCTTTCACTCGTGTCTTATATCGACCTATATCATGTCCTGCTGGAAGTGACCGTGTATTATGCCGGACTGAGTAGATATAGAGTCAGGTGGGAACTCATTTCCGTGTTCTCTTTCATCTGTCACGAATTCGGAGAGATGTTGTGGGTGGTTCCTCTTTTCTCCGAGGTAACTCAGTTCCTTTGCCCTACGGGTAAAATCGAAATGGGAGCTTGACCTAGCTTAAGGCGTCGTTCTTGTATAAGACAGGCCAAACTTGACGTATGCGCTAAAGCAGAATACATCTACGAGACTTGACCTTAAGGATAGCTATCCCCTTAGAGGCAGTTTTTGCACCCCCATGACAATTTGTCGTCTGTATCAATAAATATACAAGATAACCATAATAAACTATATATTTTATGAAAGCATACATCGTAGGGATTCCAACTATATGATTTGTATAACTGACGCTGCTACTGTGTAGAAAATATTTCAATTTAAAAAAATTAAAATGAAAACAATAGCGTCCATTTTTCAATTGAAATTTCATGAAAACTGTTGGTCTTGTTACAACTTTGATGGTATACCTTGGTAGGAGACAATTCGAACTAGTAAACTCTATCTATTTTTTTTTAATTTTTGCCTGGTTTTGTTTTTATAACTATTTTACTAAAATAAATTGAAAAAAATGTACTTTTTTACGGTCGTTTGTCTTAAAAGTTGGATAATTAAAAAACGAAGCCGAACTTACAAAAAGCGAGATAAAGTTTTCTAGATCACCTTATAAGTAACAAGCATGCCAAATTTCAAAAGCGTAGCATGGATACTTTTCGAGAAATAAACGTTTGAATTTCGGATTTTGTACAAAAATGAAAGGCTAGAAATCGGGCAAAATGTGTCTAGCTATACATCTGATGAATTAATCTCTATTTTTTGCTTGAATTCTATATTGTCAAATACATTTTTAATCTGTCTAATGGGACCTACTCGAATTCCTGTTTATTCTGGATAACTATTACATGTACACTAAGTTTTTTTCATCAAGTCGGTGTAAAGTCCAATTTAAACTTTAAAAACCTGCTGAAACTTGTTCACACCTGTGTAGATTACTTCACGGCGGGTGTCTGAGTGAAGTGTCACTGTCATAATTAGAAACAAAAATAAGGATGTTTGCATGGTTTTGATCAGAAGGTGGTACATTAATGTAAATAAGTAGGACTAATAGATAATTAGATTACCATAATACTGCGGAAATGTGTTTTGGAAAGGAAAATTTAACAGACAAAAATAATAGTAGCCAAGCCCAAGCTAAGGCAATCTGTTTAATTGTTCCAGGGCCTCGGAAACTAAATTTTTAATCCTAATATTGAAGCACTTCTATTTATAATTTTTGTTTCATTTTTTCACCAAATGTTAGAGGAAATAGTGAATATTTGAATGAAGAAATAAAAAAAAATGACCAATTTTGACCCTCTAAGGGGATAGCTATCCTTAAGCAAGATCAAAAGAGCAGTGTCTGTTTATGATCTGAGGATAATTTAGAACTAAGAAATTCCAAGGATTATATTGCTAATTATGTAGAAGTTGTTTTGAGCCAATTGAACAAACTAAGTGCAAAATGCCATTGGTGAATTTTAAATGGTGACCATTAGGTAGTTTTTTTCTCCTCTTATTATTCTAAAGAACGCATGACTTACGTCAATTTTAAGAGATTTTGGTTTCAAATTTGACCCCAAAATATCTTTAAAATCTTTATTGTTCACGTTTCACTTGTAGATCTTGACTCGATGTGGGACGAGGGATACTACCCTTCCACAAACTCCAGCTTCGTTACAACAAGTCAATTTCTACGCTCGTATTTCGAAATGTGAATGTTGAAATTGACTTGGAGTAGAGAAGATGTTATAATCCATCCGCTCTGCCACATCTTCCCTAACACCAGAGATATCTTTATCCTGGATACCTCCGGTACACATGGGAATGAATCGTGTTCATGGAAAATTTAGCTGCAGAATTTCAGCCAACAAGGCAACATCCTGTGTATATTGACCATTCAGACCACTTGTTTATCGCGACCATGATGACGGTGACAACAGATTCGATAACACCAGTTGCCTGGTTTGTGGGATATTCGGTGGTAGAACAATACGTATATTTTCATTAAATTATGAGTATTAATAAATATAAAGGAAATATATTTAAAAAAATCGATTTGAAAAGAAAATATATTTATTAAATTTCATAATTATTGAATATATACGTATTCATCTACCATGTCTACCATCAAATATCAAACAAGCGAGGCAACTGGAAAACACTGGAAGTGAGCGAAACAGGGTCTGCTTTGCAAGATAGTCAAGGTTTTGCATTTGGCTCAAAAATAAACCTTGACCTTGTGAAGATGCTCCGTCGTGGCCTGAATAACTCTCCAGGAATATGGCGATAGAGCATTGTATCAATTATGATCTCAAATATACAATCGTAATGTGGATAAAAATCATACATACACGGCAAAAATAGAAGGAATTTTCGCTTTGTATAATCTTATACTTCTATACGTATAGTGTTAATTGGGTCACCTACAATTTACTATCGGCAACACTTCTATAGAATATATTACCTATTAAGCTGTCCAGTTTCATCCTGCTTATAATGATCGAGAAATACCTCAAATAACATTGAGCTGATGATATTAATGTATACATATTTATATCAAGATCACATAGCTGTAGTAATCCGATTTGCTGCCAATTAAACCCCAATTAACTGATATTGAATAGCAGGTGATGTGCATTCTCTCTTCATTATTAATTAACTTTCTCAGGCAATTTTACTGGTACATGCAGCTATTCATCATCGTAGAAGAAACCATGTGACATGAATACGCTTCCCATATAGGTCGCTTAGTCCGGATTTGATATAGATAATTAGGCAGTCCTGTTCTGATGGGGGTCCGATTCAAACTTGATTTAATAAGCCGGTTGCGCGTTATACCGGTGAATGTCGAGAGGCCGAAAACGTGAAAGGGAATCGGGCGGGAGAGCGGGTCGATGTTCACTCTGAATCTGTGACGGTCAAAATATTAAATCTTGACTGCAGTTTGGCAGCAATATAAGAATTACCTGTGAGTTAAAATAATCTTGCTGTCAGTATCACTAAAATTAACATCTGACGATACATATCCGAACGGAGCATGAAATGGTTGCCCATTAGTGTGGGGTTAGTAACTTTCTAGCCGGTACAATTCACCTGGTTTGATTTATCGCTATCGCTAACACGTGATCGGGAAACTCGAATCACGTCACAGGAGCCCCTCTAGTTCTGCATAAATTATATCCGACCTTGCTTCTCAGGTACATTGACGGTGGTATCTCCCAAGTATATTGTGTATCTTGACAGTACCCGAATGTTAACATAATAGATGTAGTAAAAGTTGCCTTGGTCAAAGAATGTCACTTTTTTTCTTGACGAAAAAAGTGTCAACGAGCAGGTTTCAGAAAGAAAGATCTGTTTTGGCCTGAAACAAAGATATGTTTTTAGCCTAATACGATTATTTTCCTTTTTTATATGGCATACTCGAGAAGGCAAACAAGCTATAAGCCTGTAGACTCTTTGACGTTTCACTGACACTGGATCCGGATATATGCAGTCATGCATTTCTGCGACTCGGCTCAAAGAAGTACAGCGATATCAATATAGATGCCATGTACAGACAATGTATAAGCTTTGCGTGTATTTATGAGCTGCACATTGAATTTCTTCATCATAGCTACTTAGGGTAATGCGATTAATCCTATTCCTGTAATTGAGAAGGTAAGCGCCCTAGATAGCATACGTTAGGTTAGAAATCTGTATTGGGAATTGTGGAGATTACAAGCGTCTGGTCCGTCATTCATAATTCAGCCGTCGTCCATTAGAGAATATCCGCGTCCATAATCCAAAGACCTATTTCCTATTCCATATAACAGTACTAGCACCAAATTCAAAAAGACAATCATGTATACATAAACATAGGCTTGTTTCCTGCAATAGAGAAGCGGACAACAATTTTCAATGATGCCGGCAAGACATCATGATGTTCCAAAAATATCAAATCCGTGTCGCTGATCAGTATTCTTAATCCATAATTCGTTGTAAAGTCGTCATCTAAAGAATGATGTATCTCAGTCACGCTTTGATTGTGACTGTTCATATGAGTACCATGAGGATCTTGAAGTACATGGGTTCATACGGCCCCTAGCCCCGGGTTAAGCGGAATTAGACATAAGTTACGAAACGTAACGCCATAGATCTTGCACGCTACGCTCGTATTTTGCTATCAGCATGCGATATGTATCGCCAAATTTGAAAACTTTGAGTGGAGGCGCTTGGTGGAATAGCCCTGTTTTATAAGTTTCTGCAACAATGTTTTGTGACGTTGATTAAAATCGTCACATTTAACACAGGATCTAGCAAATGCTACTAGGCGTGATATGTATACGCCATAAGCAGGTCCCACTGGAATATTGCTGTCCAGAAAGAGATAGTTAACGATGTCGAAATTGTAATCATCTCTTTTGTCATACAGTCGACGAGAGAGAAGGCCCGCTAGGCCAGTCAATCTGCTGTTTGACCTAGAAAAAATTGCAACAGAATTGCGGTTTGCTGCAACTATTCCCCCAAACCATCCCGAACAACATATATAAAATGTAGATGAATATAAGCGGGGGAAATTTTTTAATTTGCATAAATCCAAGATGGCCGTTCTGCGCAATATTTTCGGTCAATTTTACACAGTGTACACTATACCTTGGGCAGAGTTGCTCAAATTAAGCACTGCAAATTAAAATAACTTCACATACATTCGCACTGATAATATCTGTAGATATTTTGACCAAGCAAATAGCCAAGATGGCTGCCATGGCTTCAAGGAATGAAGGTAACGTTGATTCTTCAAAGAATGGAGGTAACGGTGGCTCTTCAGGTATGAAAGTAATGATGCTCCTTCCAAGAATGGAGGTAATGTTGGTCTTTCAGGTAAAAGATACCGGTGGTCCTTCAGGTATGAAGTAACGGTGGTCTTTCGGAAAGTGAGGTAACGGTGATCATTCAAGGAAAGGAAGTAACGGTGGTCCTTCAAGGAATGGAGGTAACGTTGGTCCTTCAGTTATGGCGGAAATGGTGGTCATTTAGTTATGGAGATAACATAGGACCTTCAGTTATGAACGTAACAGCGACCATCCAAAGAATAATTGCAACGGTGGACTTTCAGGTGTGAAGGTAACGGTGGTCCTTCCGATATGGATGTAACGGTGGTCCTTCAAAGAATGGAGGTAACGTTGGCTCTCAAAGAATGGGGGAAAAACAGTGGTCATTTTGGTATGGAGGTAACAGTGATGCTTCAAACAATGGAGGTACTCGTGGTCCTTCAGTTATGAGGTTACGGTGGTCCTTCAGCTTTGAGGTAATGGTGGTTCTTCAGGTATGAGGTAACGTTGTCCCTCAGGTATGAGGTAAGGGTATGGTGGTATCGGTGATCCTTCAAAGAATGAAGGTAACGGCGATCTACCAGGTATGGAGGTAACAGTTGTCTTTCAAAGAATGGAGGTAACGGTGGACCATCAGGTATGAAGGTAACAGCTATTCTACAAATACGAGCGTCTAGTCCGTCGTTCAATATTCATCCGTCGTCCATTAAAGAATTTCCGCGTCCATAATCCAAAGACCTAATAAATATAAAAGCATTAGCACCAAATTTACAGAATGAATCATGGTATACATAAAACTAGGCTAGATTGCCCGCAAGAGAGAAGAATGGAGGTGACGGTGGAGCTTAATGTATGAAGGTAACGACGGTCTATCAGATATGGGGGTAACGGTGATCCTTCAAAGAATGGAGGTAACGGTGGATCGGTAATGGTCGTCCTTCAGGTATGGCGGAAACGGTGGTCCTTTAGATATGGAGGTAACGTGGGACCTTCAGTTATGGAGGTAATGGCGACCATTAAAAAAATGGGGGTAACGTTGGACCTTCAGGGGTGAAGGTTACGCTGTTTCTTCAAGGAATAGAAGCAACTGTGGCCCTTCAAGGAATGAAGGTAACGGTGGACCTTCAGTTATGGAGGTAACTGATGTCTTTCAATTATGGAGATATTAAAGGTGGTCCTTTCAGGAATGGAAGTAACGGTGGTCCCTCAGTTATGTAGATAACAATGGTCGTTCAGGAATGGAGGTAACGGTGGACCTTCATGTATGGAAGTAACGGTGGTACTTCAAATATGGAGGTAACGGTGGTCCTTCTGTTATGGAGGTAATGGCGGATCTTCAGTTATGGAGATTACGGTGGTCCTTCAAGTAATGGAGGTAACGTTTGAACTTCAGGTATATAAGTAACAGTGATTCTTGGGGCATGGAAGCGACGGTAGACCTCCAGGAATGGAAGTAACGGTGGTCCTTTAGTTATGGAGGTAACGGTGGCCCTTCAGTTATGGAAGTAATGGTGGATCTTCAGTTATGGAAATTACGGTGGTCCTTCAAGTAATGGAGGTAACGTTTGAACTTCAGGTATATAAGTAACAGTGATTCTTGAGGTATGAAAGCGACGGTAGACCTTCAGGAATGGAAGTAACGGTGGTCGTTCAGTCATGGAGGTAACGGTGGTCCTTTAGTTATGGAGGTAATGGTAGATCTTCAGTTATGGAGATTACGGTGGTACTTCAATTAATGGAGATTTCGGTGGTACTTAAGTAATGGAGGTAACGTTTGAATTTCAGGTATACAAGTAACGGTGATCCTTGAGGTACGGAAGCAACGCTAGACCTCCAGGAATAGAGGTAACGGTGATCCTTCGAGTAATATAGGTAATGGCTGTCCTTCAAGGAATGGAGGTAACGGTAGACATTCATGTATGCAGGTAACGGTAGTCCTTCAGTAATGGAGGTAAGGAACATCCTTGAACAAAGGGAGGTAATACAAATACACTCGACCACAATGGCCAGGCATTGGAGGAGGTAAAAATCTGGGTAATCTTCATTGCTCCTATCAAAGGTGCATTGTGGGGTAGTTCTTATCAGCAAAATCAGATTTGGCGTGATCAAAATCTTATGTATAGACAACAACATTATTCAAATCGGACACAAACATCTATTTCTCTGTCAGATGTACTGGCAGAAGAATAGCGGCCATCTTGGAAAATGGCGACCATTTTGGGCAGAGAAATTTCTTCCATCTTCATCCGTTGTCAATTATTTATGCGAAGATGTATTTGCTCAAACCTTTATTTGGAAATACATTCCCTGAATGTAATATCCGCATAAATATATAGACAGAAAACAAGCAATGAGCGGCCATCTTGGATTTATGCAAATTAGAAATTTTCTCCTGTCTACATCAATCTACATTTTTGATATGTTGTTCGGAATCACTTCAAAAGTTATTTACCGCAAACCCCGTTTCTGTTGCAATTTTTTCTAGGTTTGGTGATTTTCTCGCTAAATTGACTGAACTACGCTTCATTTTTATAGAGATATAGGTCTAAATATGATGTGCCTGTAGGGCTATCTGTAGTTCCTCAAATCCAGTGAAGGTGGATATATATCCTTCACTGCGTCATTTATATAGCGATTATCGACAGCGAGAGGATCATCTATATAGAGATGAGGCTCTGAAATAGTGCGACAGAGAGTATAGTACTGAATTCCATTGGTGACATGTTTTGTTCGTCCAATATTTTAACATGAGCAGTGTGACTAACGTCATAGGACCTACGAAGTAGAGTAGGCATTAGGACTCGAACGCGAACTGAACTCTTGGAAATCCCCACCCCCAGTTGAAATCCTGCCTACATTAAGATGGGCACCGCCCAAGTCAGAATCGCCAGTGATTTTCATCAAAAGTAGGTCAGCTCAGAACTTGTTGGTAACAGTCTTCTAATGCGCCTTCATTTTAACTAAAGGAAACAGATTGAATAATAAAGGTTCAGTAGATTTCAAGCTTTACGTGTGAAAATACATTTACATCTCTTTAATGGTTTTCAGTGCCCTTGTCCAGGATCAAAACAACTTTTTGAATCACATTATTTTCCCAACAATACAACATATTTTTATATATAGTACTATAGTAGAAAGGTAGCATTTATGTAGTTTACGGTAGTTCAACTCAAGACCAACACCTTCTCTGCACAAAATAATAATGATTCTATGTCATTCTCCTGAGCATAACCGGTACAAAGACGAATAAATAGCGTCTCTACATCACGTTGTTATCTAGATATATGAGACAACACATTTTGGGTATCGGCAATCTGATGAATGTACTATTCCGGTTTTCTTATTTCACATTATATTCTATGGCGGTTGATCGGTGATTTTCTTCATTGATAAACGTTAAACCACCTCAGCTTCGTTGTGTGAATCAGAATTGCATTGCTGTGACACACCAACACACTCCGTGGCAGTGATTCTGTATCCCCTAATCAAGGAATCAAAATGGATCAAGATTTGAAATGACAAGAAAAATTTAGACATATTTTGTTTACACATGTAATTTTTTGTTTAAATTATATCCACGTGTGATATATAGTCAATATTCAAGAGGTACAAAAAAAACTCAAGTTATCATATTTCCACATCATGATCAAAGTTACTTTATCTAGTTAAATTCTACCAAAAGAAGACCCTTTAAACATGCCGTCATGGCTTTGTTTCGCCCTCAGTAAACTCAGTATCATTGTCGCTCACACAGACTAATCTGAAGGATGATACCACATGTTTCTTTCTTCTGCTGGGTTATTGCACCAGGCTGACTTAATTGGTTGATGTAGGATATTTCACCATCAGTGGGTAATCTGACCTGAATTTGAAGCCTGCTGTGGTCAGTGATGAAATGTTTGGATGTGAACTAGGATACACGTTAAAGGCCACAGTTTACATGTATATATAACAATATACTGAATTATGTGTATTAAGGCTGGCATAGCGGTGTAGATAAATGCACTAACAAATGAGGGGAAATTAGCATTTCCTATTTCATAAAAACAATTACGGTTGGCATATCCCACCACTGTGTTATATATACAGTGAAACATACAGCCAAGGGTTCCCGATGGGCATGACAGTGTACTCGCTGAGCCATCAATAAATAATAAAAAAAAATAATTATAAATCAAATTTTAATCAGAATTCGGTCAACTCAGAACTTGCTGGTAACAATGCCCTAATGCACGTTCATGCCAAAAATAAAGGTTCTAATGTCAATGGTTCTCCTTATTTTGCCGACGAAAGGATTCGTATGGACTCACTGACTCATTACCGGACAATTTGCGATCTGTAGCCTACTTCGTAGGAAAATGGCCGACAATTATTTACCTATTTTGTTGAATATTCAGACTGAGAGGGTAAATGTACACCTGTTGTTGTGCAATATCAACCGTTCCAAGTTTCTGGAATGTCTACACACTGTAATATTAATAAGGTTATTGCAGAACAAACCAAAAGGTTGCCTGTGTTCCAAAATAGTTGCCAAACCGTAGAAGACGTTTCGAGTCTACATGTAATGCAATTGAAGTTATCGTCCTTTGCGAACACGTTTATGAACACCATACCTGTAAAAACATATTCCCAAACATTAGAGATCCTACTAATATTTTTCTTCTCGGGAACGATGTCTGTTTGTTCATGCCTGTGTCACCGTGCGTTCGTTGGAGCCAATTTCTAAGCGCGCTATGTTACATTGAGAAATTAAGTTAGACACTTTGGCATTATAAGTTTTTACATAGAATTATGAACTAACAGTTTCTACCTTGACCTAATTTGGAGGACACAAATGTCTTGCTATGTTTTGCTATGTACGGCAATTCACTCTCTGAGTGTGTTATCTCAATATATCTTGGATTTTATTATTGATTTTCAACCCATTTTCAGTCAAGTTTTAAACTGGAAATGTTCAACCTTTTCCAGATTGCAGACATTAGAGACTATCCCCACAACCTCTGTTTCATTTTATGTTTGGAGATCGTCCATGTTTGACCACACGATAATTATTCTTCCTGTTTAGTACCGAATATATATAGTACCATACTGTCGGATCTGCTGGTTCTTCCACAAGCATATGCGGTTTGGTGACTGGTTTAGCTTCTCGACAGTCTTAGTTTCACACTTTTTCTGGGCCTAAAAAACATGGCTCATCCACGGCGAGAATATTTACAGCAAACCGGTAGGCTCACCTCGTTTTTCACCATTTCGAATTGACCCCGGAACGGCGAGTACGGGACAAGGTAGTTTTTTATCTGGACAGTGGTCCAAATATTTGTTGTCTTATGGCTGATGTAATGGTACAAGCAATCACTTTGAGAAGATATAGGTTTGACTGAAGTATTTTACAGGAACATCTCTAACAAAGATCAGGGTCTATTGTTTATTCCTGTACAGCTGCATAGAAGAATCTCTGAAGTTCAATTGTCACGTCAAATTTACGATAACAGAAAAACGTAACAGAAAAGGGTTGTGAAGTCAAGGATTAACAATCAAATATTTATTTACAATAATAAAATCATATACAAATTAAGTAAGGTCAATACAACAAATAAATGTGAAATATAGTCTTACTGTTCAATGCTGTACCGGTGTATACTTCACAGTCCGTGTTGACGGGCACAAATCTCTTCACAGTCCGTGCCGACGTGCACAAATCACTTTTCGGTATTTTGGTAGTTCAACACTGCTCCGTTGTTTAGAGTCCCAGTAAATGTCCAATTTTCGACAGTTCAATCACGTAGATTACACAGCAGCCAAAAGTCAATTCACAGGAGTATACAATCCAGCAGTCCGCAGCAAAGGTAACACAGTATAACGCACCCACATAAAGCCAGTTTGAATTCCCTGTCGAATAACTGAGTGTTACGCTATTTATACTTTATGCGGCATTCCAGTACATTCTACCTAATCAAGAAGCCTCTCGAATATGCATTACATCATCATCTGGCCTAGATACAATTTATAATAATCTTCTAGAAAGATCGAAGTGATTAACCCACGTAAACAAGCTTGCGTAATATATTCTAGAAGCATCCTGTCTAATAATAGACTACAATACCATGCCACTCCCCCTCTTAAAAAAGAAAGTTTCAAACTTGGAACTTTCTTGACAATTCAAAACATTATTGCAAAAAATCTATATTACAACAGCAAAAATGTTGACAAACATATGTACATTATATGCGAGACAAACAATCAGCAAGCAAATTGTCCTTGCCCTTAATATGTCTGATTTCAATATTGTATTCTTGTAACACCAAACTCCATCTCAACAATCTTTGATTTTTGTTTTTCGTCTTACTTGTGAAAACAAGTGGATTGTGATCACTGAATACAGTAATTGGCAACGATGAAGAAGTAACATAAACATCAAAATGTTGTACATCCTGTAACTGCCATCTGGCTTTGGAACGAGGATACAAAATGAACTCCAGTTACTATTACTTGGTTCAATGAAGTCTTTGTCCAAGAAATACTGAATCTCTTTTTTCATGTAGTTTTGTTTAATAGGATTCAAACGATATGGGTGTTGCTTCACTGGATTAGAATCTCCGACATTGATGTCATCCGAAATTTTATCAGTCCGAGTAGGAATGTCGGGAAACAAATGTTCATATGGACTGAGCAGAGTTCGAAGTTCTTCCTGCCGCGCTGGTTCAAGATGACACAACTTCGAATTCAAATTAAGTAGAATGTCAGAGTTCTGTAATTTCGCCGCTGTCATGGGCTCTTCACAAGTTTCATTATTATCAGGGTCAGAACTAACTACACTTGCAGGGTGTACAGTACTGTTAGTGCTATCTCTGTCTATGTATAACTTTAACATATTTACATGACATAACTGTTTGTGTTTACGCCTGCCAGGAGTCTGAATTACATAATTAGGGTAACTTAATTTCTTTTCAGTGACATAAGGACCATAATATCTAGCCTTAAGTGGATTACCAGGAATAGGTAGAAAAGCCAGTACCTTCTCACCAGGTTTGAAACTTCGTTTAAGGGCATGTTTATCATAGGTTATTTTCATACATTTTTGTGCTGATTTTAAATTTGACATGACCAAATCACATGCTTTAGTCAACCTGGTGCGAAAGACCGACACATATTGTAAGAGACTACATGAGTCAAGATCACTGTCTACGAACTTTTCCTTCAGCAGTTTAAATGGTCCTCTAACTGTATGACCAAAGACTAATTCAAATGGACTGAAGCCTAAAGACTCTTGAACAGACTCTCTAACAGCAAACAATAACAAATGTATGCCTTCATCCCAGTCTTTCTCAGTGTCAAAACAATAAGTCCTAATCATGTTCTTTAATGTCTGGTGAAATCTTTCTAATGCGCCTTGGCTTTCTGGGTGGTATGCAGATGATTTGTACTGCTTTATTCCCAATTCATGCATGACTTGTTGAAAGATTCCTGACATGAAATTAGATCCCTGATCAGACTGAACAGACTGGGGTAGGCCGACAAGTGTGAAAAACTTAACTAAGGCCTTAACAATAGTTTTTGCCTTAATATTCCGTAAAGGAATGGCCTCAGGGACCCTGGTTGAAGCACACATGATTGTTAACATGTATTGATTGCCTGGCTTTGTTTTTGGTAATGGACCAACACAATCTATAATCACCCTACTAAATGCTTCCTCAAATGCAGGGATTGGTTGTAGAGGGGCCTTTGGTATGGTTTGGTTTGGTTTTCCTACCATTTGACATGTGTGGCATGACCTACAAAATTCCGTAACATCTTTCTTTAAATTTGGCCAATAGAAATGATTTAGAATTTTGTAATATGTTTTTTTAACACCTAAATGGCCTGAAAGAGGTGTTTCATGGGCTAGTCCGAAAGATATGAATGTGGTACTACAATCTGATACTTAACTGCCCACTCATCATCAGGTGACCCATCTGGCGGTCGCCATTTGCTCAAAAGAACACCATTCTTACAAAAGTAACACACAGGCTCTTGAGTTACATCACACTCATCTACTGCCCTGTCAAACAACTTGGAATGTCCTTGTCACTATGCTGTTCATTAACCAGCTGTGGTTTTGAAATTTTGTCATTAGAACATTCCAATTTGCTATCAAAATGTGGCTTATCAGCCTCATCATTTAAACACACAAAGGTGTCGGCCAAACAAAGGTCATCGATGACGTCATCTTTAAGAGACTTTTCAGACTCCTCGGCCAATTTACTCATGGCTCTAGTTACTGCACAAGCAGGATACAAACGTTGAATTTCGTCTTCAACTGGATCATGGATCTGATCCAAACAAGGCTTGTCAGTTACAATCGGGTTAATCCCGACCTTATCTCCCGCAAGATCATTACCAAGAAGTAACTGAACACCCTCAAATAGTAAACTACCTTTAATACCCACCGTAACAGTTCCAGCAATCAAGTCGGAAGACAGATGAACGTTATGGAGCGGAACGGGTGAATAATTTACAAAATCTACCCCTTTAATCAGGACATTACTGCCTGCAGATGAAGAGTCAGAAAACGACAAAGTATCTGCCAACCAAAGAGACTGGGACGCGCCCGTGTCTCGCAAAATCTTCACAGGAGTAGCATTAGAAAATTCACTTGAAAGTGACACAAAACCATTGTGGGTAAATGGTTCAAAAATCTCCATAGCAGGATTTGAAAAACTGTCACACTTGTCCTAGATAGAACTAATAGGAACAGTGTCCTTGGCCATCTTAACGTCATATACATTATGAACGTCACTAACCTGGTTGGGTATAGATCTTGAAGTGAGGAAACCACTAGGCTTTTGAAAGGCATGATCTTGTTGTCTTCTTTTCAATTTAAAACAATTAGCCATTAAATGGCCGTCCCTCTTACAATAGCTGCGAACGGGAGACTTATTTTGGGTGTTAAAAGTGGGTGACTGAGACTTTGTGTTTGACCTTTGACCTTTGTAACTGGGGTTAAAAGTTTTAGGCCCTGAGAAAGAACTGGGTTTGTTACTTGAGAGATTAGACTGGAATGAACTTGCTTAACAGCATTGACAAATGACAATTTGTGTGTCAGAGCGTATTCGTCAGCAAATCGTGCTGCTTGATCTAAAGTGTTGGCATTCTTTTCATCAAGAAATGCTCTAATATCACCATGAATACACCTTTTAAATTCCTCTACCAGCATAAGCCGTCTTAGTCAGATGGCCAGGGTGGTGAAATGACGTTCCCGTAACCATTTTCCCCTGAATATCTACAACCTGTTTTAATATGTCAAGGACGGCTATGTACACCTGTTCTGACCGGTTGTAAGTTCCTAGGTGTGTGCATTGGATTTTTATGGCAATAAACGTACAAATCTCAACAGAAAATACTCAAATTTAGAAACTATTTCTAACTCTAATATTTTTCACTGAAAATCCACAAACAATGCACCGAATTATGCATATTTACCACAGGTAACACCCCAATACCGAATGGCACAAGGTCCGTCAAGGGTGTTCGAGTATGCACCAATAACATATCGAAAACCGACCAAAAATCACATTTTTCATGATTTGTATTGGAACATTATTGGTGAACCTGTCACGACTATTATACTCAGATACACGAAACAGATATTAATATTTACCCCAATTATTAGGATTCACAGTGAAGTATTTTCCATTCATATAACCTATCTAATGCCTGAGCAATTAGACAAAAAATTACCCCACCCCCCTAAATCATATTCCCTCACCAAATTCAGCATATTTACTGTTAATCACTGACGCACTCTTCTTTCGAACAATTTTGTCCGAAATGTTGAAACGCATATAATTTTGTCTTCAGCTAAGTCTGTTTGGTCAGTGTGCTGTAAATTTTTGTGACACCACAGCGTATATATGTATGAGAAGATGTTCATATACACACCCACTTTCTCGGGGTGTCCTGACCCTACAGTAGCCTGAGTTTTACGTATATATGAGTATGCTAGCGCATCTTCATAGATGTGTACTAATGTACCTCAAGGCCAGTGTTTCGAAATCTTTCGGGAATATAACCCAGGCATATTTCTCATCAGGGATCACGCCTCAGTCAAGTATAGTTATCTATAGATGATACAAGTCTCGCAGGTGCCAATCGCAGTTCTTCAATCAGGAGATCTTTTAAAGTCCGTTCTCTTCTGTATACATCGATCGGATGATGTGGGAATAGTCGGCTGGTTTTAGAGTCGGTCTGTATTTATATGCCAGTATTTTTTTATAATTTTTATCAGCTGGCGTGATCCGGGTTGGAATGTTGTGATGAATCGCGTCCGCTTGACAGATACCGGTTGAGTCTGCTTACAAGTGCTTGGTTCTGTGTAGAAGTTTCGATCTCTCACAGTGTTCAACCTCCATGAGTGCTTTCCCGATTTCACTCTGTTCGTATCCACAGCGCTTCCCATCAAAATTTATTTTTGAAGACTTTTACTTTCTCGCAGATTTATCCCCGCGACCTTGATTGAGATGATTAGTATCCTGATAGTCTACAACAAACGCCGCATATCAACTGATTCATTCTAACTCATTAGAGGCAGAATGAAAACAAGACGTTTCTCTGGTAAACAGAGAAAGCGCTACAAGAAGCAGAGACATATTAATTATGTCAATACATGTGCACGTAAATCTCACCTCTCGAGACTGGCAATAGCCAAGACATATATTAGAAATATCTCAAGTCTGATGTTAACAGATAATGATATTTTTCTGCTATCCCCGGGATTATCATTCATTCCGACGACTAGTATAATGGAGCGGGATATTGTAACAGATTTCGGACGAATGGCGAATGAGATGAGACGTACAGAGCTTTTTTCCGACTCACCATCAACGCACAGGCAACATCATCCATTTTAAGTCGAAATTCGTGGCACCACAAGCCTCCAATAGCATTGAAGATTATCTCTATGCTATGAGACTTGAGCTATCGTCACATGCCAAAGACCCACACAAAGACAACCTGGCAAACGGTGAACGCCAATCACTCAATAAATTGATATCAGATAAATGTGATGTAATTATCACTTCTGCTGACAAGAATAATATAACTAATTCTTGACAAAAGTTTATACATCAAGGAAGCAAATCGACAGCTATATGACGGAATACACTACGTCGAGATCGATTGTATTAATGTAAAATAGATGCATAGAAAGGTGCTAAACCTTGTATGCAAACTTAAACAGGAAGAAGTGCTGGACAAGATGAAAATTCTCCACATGTATTAGCTACCTAAGAGTCATAAAATCAAGCAAATCCTGTAGAATCTCGACTCGATTAATCCGGGCGACATTTCCAATATATCAGTGCCGGGACGACCGATTATCTCGCAATGCGACTCGCCTACTTCGAAACTGGGGAGATACTTAGATTTCTTCCTGTTGCCTATTATTAAAAAGCAACATACATATCTTGCGGATACTTCAAATTTCATTAATGAAATAGAAAGTATGCCCATCCCGAGCAGTGCTATCCTTGTTACATATGATATCACCTCGCTTTACACTAATCTGAGTTTTGAAGAGATAGCCACAGCCCTGAAGACTGATCTCACGACCAACAACGATATCGTATATGACCTAAAAAGGAAATAGAAATAGCCAACCTTATCCTGACAGAAAACGAATTTAATGGTAAATATTACCGGCAAATCGTGGAAGCACCAATGGGGGCAATTCCTTCATCTGAGTTATGTGATTCTGCTATTTATCAGCACATCAACAAACTTATTCTGCTTCACAAACGATACCGGGACGATGACTATTGGATTTATAATGGTCCAGAAAAAGACGTACGAGACTTCTTTGAGATGGCAAATAATGCCCATCCTCTCTTAAAGTTTACTTTCGAGATATCGGACAGATCTATCAGATTTTTGGATGCCGTAACATTCAAAGGGGATAGATTTGACAGCAGTGGTATTCTGGACATCAAATGTCACACCAAGGCAACCGAAACATACCAGTATCTACACCGAGAATCGGCCCATCCACCCTCCTGCATCAAATCCTTTATAAAAGGAGAGGCAATTAAATACGCAAGGAACTACAGCAATTCCAGTGACTTCTGTGAGAAAGTTAAATTCTTCAAGAATAAACTTAGACTCAGGGGATACGAATAGAGTGAAATCGAGAAAGCACTCATGGAGGTTGAACACTGTGAGAGATCGAAACTTCTACACAGAACCAAGCACTTGTAAGCAGACTCATCCGGTATCCGTCAAGCCGACGCGATTCATCACAACATTCCAACTCGGATCACGCCAGCTGATAAAAATTATTAAAAAATACTGGCATATAATACAGACTGACTCTAAAACCAGCCGACTATTCCCACATCATCCGATCGATGTATACAGAAGAGGACGGACTTTAAAAGAACTCCTGCGGAAATCTAAGATCTAATAGCCGTACGCCGAACAGAATGCTGACGCGATTGGCACCTGCGAGACATGTATCATCTATAGATAACTATACTTGACTGAGGCGTGACCCCTGATGAGAAATATGCCTGGGAGAGAGAGAGAGAGAGAGAGAGAGAATTAAGGTTTAATGTCGCATTCAGCAATAAATATGCCTGGGATGATATACTGGCTTTGAGGTACATTAGTACACATCTATGAAGATGCGCTAGCATACTCATATATAGGTAAAACTCAGGCTACTGTAGGGTCAGGACACACCGAGAAAGTGGGTGTGTATATGAACATCTCATACAAATTGACCGATAATGCTACATTTATGTCAGGTAAATGAAGTTTAGCAGCTTTTCTATGAGAAACACTAATGTTTTAATACATTAGAATGCTTAGCGATCACCATCTATCACATTCATGGCAAATATTTTGTCCCGTTCTGCCTCTTTCACAAAAAGCTCAAATTTAGCCAATTTCTTGAAAATGGGGGGTGGGGTAATATTCTCATTCATTGCTCGGTTACACGAACATATTGCCCGATCATTCCTATTTTGAGGGGAAGCGCGCTTGTTTGCGCAAATTTAGATATCCTGATAAGGTAGTTTGGTTGCATAGAGAACATACTGTAATAAATTTACTAAAATTTGAAAAATCAAACATGCAGGAAAAATCTCCTCCATTTTCTGAACGTTTTCTTACATTGCATCCAGTAGATACATTAGAACACTCTAAACTGTTCACACCTTTTAACCACGCCTAGTGGCTATAAAAAGATGCATAACGTGATAGTCAGAGTGAACATGCGTCACAGTTATAAATGATTTTGTGAAACTAGTAGTTTTTTGGCAAATTTATTCGAAATCCCCGCACTGATAACTCATGCACACACCTGCAAGCTGACAACCGGTCAGAAAAGATGCACAGTGATCCTCTTTATGCAATAGAAATGGTTCTACGTATGCAGGAGAAAATGTTTACGGGGCGCTAAACTAAGCCACTTTGGGCCATCTGACTATCTAAGGCTTTCAAATTGGTTGTCAATTTTAACTGAAGCACACCACATATTAAATAACTGTTCTTTTGAACGAGCAAGTTCTACATGAGTCTGAGAGTTTTCTTTTTCACAACTACGAAACTTTTGTCTATAGGCTTCAGGAACTAATTCATAACCTTTAAGGATTAAATCCTTCACTGTATCATAATCTGATGCTTGCTCTACCGTCAATTGAATATAAATGTCCCTTGCCTTTCCGCTCAAAACATTTTGAAGGAGTAAACTCCAATTTTCGTTGGCCAATTTTAATTTTCAGTAATTTTCTCAAAATGCAGAAAATATTTATCAACTTCTTTTTCCTGAAATGGTGGGACGAGACGTATTTGAAGAGCTGCATCAAATTTTGATTGTGGTGCACGTGCAGGAGGACTTGTTTGCGACTGTAATTCCATATTTTTCATTTCTCACTGAAACGGTCTTTCTTTTTCTTCCTCCTCTTTCTCTAACCTTTCTTTAATTCTATCTCTTTCTTTCTCTAATTTTTCTCTCTTTCTTCCATTTCTCTTTCTCTCTCTAATGCTCTTTCTTTCCTCTAATTCCAACTTCTCTCTCTTTAATTCTAATGTTTTTAATTCCAGCTGATGTTGCAATTCTAATCTCCTTATTTCCAAATCATCAGCTGTTTCCTCAGTTAGATCAAAATCACTTTCATCCCAAAGTTGTTTGCTAACAAAATGTTTAATGATGAGTTTCTTAATTTCTTGCTTTCTCAAAGATGTTTTAGCTTTAATTTCTATGGATTTACACAGCGCGAACAAATACTCTTTGCGTAATTCGTCACATATCTCCCGACTAGGCTTTGAAGCAAACTGTGCTGGTTCAAATGACATGTTGATAGCGTACTCCCTGACTTCACAAATTTAGACAATGTATCAATTTAGGACTATGTTGCAAAGCTGATCAGCTGGCAGCTATAATGTAAACAAAGCTCGCGGGCAGGCCCCCAATTTCTGTCACGTCAAATTTACGATAACAGAAAAACGTAACAGAAAAGGATTATGAAGTCAAGGATTAACAATCAAATATTTATTTACAACAATAAAATCATATACAAATTAAGTAAGGTCAATACAACAAATAAATGTGAAGTATAGTCTTACTGTTCAATGCTATACCGGTGTATACTTCACAGTCCGTGTTGACGTGCACAAATCTCTTCATAGTCCGTGCCGACGTGCACAAATCACTTTTCTGTATTTTGGTAGTCCAACACTGCTCGGTTGTTTAGAGTCCCAGTAAATGTCCAATTTCCAACACCTCAATCACGTAGATTACACAGCAGCCAAAAGTCAATTCACAGGAGTATACAATCCAGCAGTCTGCAGCAAAGGTAACACAGTATAACGCACCCACATAAAGCCAGTTTGAATTCCTTGTCGAATAACTGAGTGTTACGCTATTTATACTTTATGCGGCATTCCAGTACATTCTACCAAATCAAGAAGCTTCTCGAGTATGCATTAAATCATCATCTGGCCTAGATACAATTTATAATAATCTTCTAGAAAGATCGAAGTGATTAACCCACGCAAACAAGCTTGCATCATATATTCTAGAAGCATCCTATCTAATAATAGACTACAATACCATGACACAATCATCAAACGTTGTTAAATACATATACAGTGTGCTAGATCTGATGTTTGATGTGGGCATCTGTACAGGCACAAGATTGTGCTCGACTGACATTGGCTCATTCTCTCTGTGCTGATTCTACTCTGGACTGTCAGAAACCGGCAGTGAGCTTGGCATCAAATATACTATCAAAGAGCTCAGTACATGTGCTCAGTACATATGTTCATGGTAGTTATTTTACCACATTCCCATGTTTTATCCAGTTAAATTAGTACATGTAAAAAGAAAGCCCAATTATCATCTAATTGCAATAGACACCTACACCTCTGGTTGAGAAGCAGCAGGAACTTGATAATGTGATTCCTAGCGCTGTAATATCACTTGTCTTTATTGCACCATGTAAGCGTCCGGTCTGTGTCTTGTGTGCTGTCCTCGATCTTTTATAGGGTGGATGGAGGGTGTCTGGATTTCTTCTTTGAAGTAGCAGGAACGCAACTTGGCTGGGTGGTGCCTAGTAGGTTCGTCGCGATATAGCTGAAATATTGTTAAAAGCGACGTTAAATTCTATTCAGTCACTCACTCACTGGTTGTAATATCGGAGAAAATCCCCTATTTCTACGTCATTTGGGCAATATACTTCATCTGGAGGAGAGTAAAATAGAAATAGATAACTGTTTACTGTCGTAAAACATCTCATATATAACACAATGGAATAGGACTGAGTCTATACGTATGACCCCTTCTGCCATTCTGCTATATCATGGTTATTTTCCGGCAGTAAACAATTATCTATTTCTTAATTCTGGGTTGAAATGTATAGGAAATACAGAAAATTCCCAGGAACAAATAAAAATTACGGTTCCAGGATCCCTAGCGTTCAGATTTTCGACACCAGTTTTTGCCCAATTAAATTACAATAAATGAACTCCACGAAAGAATTACCCTCTGTACAAATCATTGTAACTGACCGTGGTTAGCATGGTGGAGAATGAAGCGCTTGGTCGGCGTCGGGCCTCATAGACCTGTGTTCTGAAAAGGAACTTGCATTCTACTAATATTTTCCTAGTTTGGGCCGTTTCTTCAAACGGACACATGGTTCATCACTTACCATCAGATGAATTGATACAGTGAAACTAGTTAGCAGCAAAATCAATCAGTCGGAGTTTGTCATGATTATTTTCTAGTGCTATATTTACCACACACAAAGGCAGTTTTACTGTAATCACTTTGTCTATAAATATATATACATTGTATGGTGAATAGATGATCGAGCTCTCGGTGCTGTACATATAATGAAATTTTGCCAATTTGGCAATTTTGAGAGGTCGATGGAGCAGGTAGTTAACAATACAGTTATGTACCAAAGAGGTTTGTCTTTTCACTAAGTCAAAAATAGGTTATATCGTGTATATACAGCTTCAAATAAAACAAGTGTATAGATAAACATTTAAAAATAATACAAAAATGGCTTACATGTATAAAGTAGAGCTGGCAGCAGTTTTTGTTGTGTATTATAGTGTATACACCCTCCAATACTTGGATAGATAAATATGGCGATCATCAATAGATAGTTATAGTTTGAATTCTATTAATATTTTTCATATTTGGGCCGTTTCTTCTATCTAACGGTCAAACGTTTCATCACTTAAACTCTCGATTCATCAGATGACTTGATAGGGCTAATACATCATTGATCTTGGATATTTGTATCTAATACCGCTCAAGCCATGTCATTCAGGATTTCTACATGAACATCTACAATAAAAGCCTGACAGAGATACAAATCATTGCATGGGTCATGTCTGGTCCATGTGGTGTTTTTAGATGTCTATTATTGACCTGTGGGGTCATCTGACTTCATGTCAGTACGCCGGCGTCTTCTTCCACCACATAGAACTGTTGCGTTTAATTGTTATCCGTACATGGTGAGATTCTGCTGATGGACGTTTCGTTCCCGAGGCTCGCCTACTGTACAAATCATAGTGGTTGTAGTTTGTGACTATGGATAACATGGTGGAGAATGAACCGCTTAGTCGGTGTCGGGCCTCTGAATGAGAGCTTTCATTCCGCAAATATTTTCCCCGTTTGGGCCGCCTCTTCTGTCTCACATAGTTCATAACTTTCCATCAGATGAAATAAGGTTAATACATCATTGTTCTTGAATATTTTTTATCTTATACCGCTCAAACCAGTGCTAAGGGCCATGTAGGCATGTCATTCAAGATGTCTACATGAACAGCTATCATAAAAGTGTCACTAAGATACAAATCATTGCATGGATCATTTCTAGTCCATTTGGGGATTTTAGATATCCACACAGAATATTGGCCTGTGGGGTCATATGACCATGCCAGTATATACGCCGACATCTTTTCCCACCGCCTATAAATGTTGCGTTTAATTATAAATGTTCTGAAAGCTATTCATTCAGGGAATTAGAATTTAACGACAGTTTTGTTCTATTTTCTACAGCCGAGTTATTTGATCTTAGGTGAAGTGGTTTATGAACATTTGACCTTCAAATACCATCGATAATAATTTCTAAATTACGGTATTCATCAAAAATCATATAAATGTCAGATTCATATAATACAAGCGACTAGTCCGTCATTCAATATTCAGCCGTCGTCCATTAAAGAATTACCTCGTTCATAATCGAAAGACCTATTCCATGTAACAGCATTAGCACCAAGTTCCAATAAAACAAAACAATCATAGTATTCACAAACATAGGCTAGTTTCCTGCATAAGAGAAGCGATTAACACTTTTCAATGATGACGACAAGACATCATGATGTTCCAACATATGAATACGTATCGCTGATCAGTATTCTTAATCCATATAATGTTCGTTGTAAAGCCGTTATCTAGAGAATGATGTATCTCCGTCACGCTTTGATTGTGACTGTTCATATGAAGCCCATGAGGATCTTGAAGTACATGGGTTCATGCGGTCCATAGCTTCGGGTAATACGGAATTAGATACAATTAACGAAACGTAACGCCATAGATCTTGCACTCTGCGCTCAAATAAGCCATATCCTAATCCCAGAAGTACCGCATGTTATCGCATATTCATGCCAGGCGCGAGACTGAAGGGCAGGATAACACACAGGCATTTTTTCACGAGAGCCAGCAACACCACCATCTCGGGACGCTTTCGCAAAAATGCTAAAATTATTCTAACAACATTTTTGTGTGAATTTCTTGAACTGTTGAATCGGCGCTCAGACAAAATACTCCGGCATAGCTGGCTCTCGTGAAGAAACGGATGTGCGTGAACCTGCCCTTCAGTCTCGCGAAATGTGTCACCACTATCTCAAGTGTGCGTGGTTGGGGGCGTAATTTACGGTCCAGTCGAGTGCAGCATTGCAAGGACGTAGAAGCCCAGAAATAACTGAGTCAGATATGGGCATACTTAGCCCTATCTGGACTGGGCGATTTGGGGTGTATCGCAGTCTTTTGGGAGGGGGGGGGGGGGAGTGCCCCCTATATATTATAGTTATCCCTAAGGCTAGACTACTGAAACTTGCCACACTGTATCTTTCGGTCGAGCTCTATCCCAAAATGGAAAAAACAAAAATCCAAGATGGCCGCTATGATGACGTCACACTGACGTCATCTTCGCGTAAACCACTTCTCAGCCTATATTTCGGCAGAGTTTTCGAAATTTCTAGTTTTTCGAATTTTCTTTCAAAAACTACTAAATGAAATAGAGAAATTTGAGTTTTGCCTGAATAAAATACTTTCTAGTTCTTTCCAGAAAAATGCAAAGAAATCCGTCGTTTTGAATTGACCCATGATCGTTTGCTCAGAGGGATATGAAAATGGTGTCAAACTTACCCCAATATGATAACTTACCTATGATAATAGGTAGGGGGCGAGTCTCGGCGAAGCAGTAGAGACTATTCTGGCAGATGATACTCTTTAAATGATTGCCGACAAGCACGGTGTTGGTAAATATTGTTGTTTCAAAGGATCATTTTTCGTGAGATGAAACCTATATCAAATACCCATGTCCATGGTCCAGATCATTGTTTCCAGTTCGCATGGGAGCCATATACAACTGCGTCTTCATATGTTAACCCTTCCAGCTAAAAGTTGCATTATTCCGGGGTAAGTTTGAATTGTTCAGTATTGGGTGATGGCAGTGACTGCAATGGTAATCATGAAGCTCACCAAGATTGAACCACATCATTCACTGATAATATTGAAGAGGACAATTAATGGAACGTTATGTATACTTTCTATTAGGTTTCATCTTGATTATCTCATTCCAAAACCCTCCATTCGTCAGCTAACTGGCTAGTAATAATACCGGCTCACCCCTAGCTGATACAACAGGCCCTCAAAGCAAGAGTTTTGGAGGTGTGGGCGGTGGTTTCAGGGGGAAGTGTCGAAATATGGGGTCTCTATACTTAACCCCATGCTTTATATAAAAACACACCACGGTGTGAAACGTACTTTGGGTGGAAAGAGAAACAAACGAATAAAAACAACATCATATTCTAGAAGTGTCACTCTGTATATTCTCGTCGTCAAGTTATTAGTTTTTGTACTTTTACACCTTTGCCGAGCGATTCAAACTCCAAGCTCACTGTCCATCTAATCCGTCTCGCTGAACTGATGGACCGCCTTTTCTCACATCTGATTGGTCAGTCGGGTGAACCATATATGGAAGTACCCATTCAACAGTTCAGGCGGAAAAATCCAATTTACAACTTTCTACAACTCATAGAAGTGAACGGCGAAAGCTTGTTCGACAACAGGATGAACTTGGCTTATTGTTTTGGTAGATAGTTGGATTGTCGCCAGATGAAAAATAATCAATTTACAAATGGCATACGGTAAAGTATCGGATATCGCTCCGCAATAATGGCGACACACGATTCGTCTTATGGATGGCGAAGTGTACGCAAATGCTGATCAGCCTGTGACATATATCTGCTCAGTCTGCCATATTTGGACAGTACTTCCATATATGGTTTATCCGATTGACCAATCAGATGTGAGAAAAGGCGGTCCATCAGCTCAGCGAGATGGGTTAGATGGCCAGTGAGCTTGGATTTTGAATCGCCCGGCAAAGGTGTAAAAGTACACAAATTTAATAATTTGCCGACGGGAATATATAAATCGACACTTTATATGCTGGTGTTATTTGTTTGGAGGTAAACGGTTTATTTTTCGTTTCACCCAAAGTACGTTTCACACCTTGGTATGTTTTTATATACAGCATGGGGTTATGTATAGAGACACCATATTTCGACACTTCATCCAGAAACCACCGCCCACACCCAAAACTCTTGTTTTGTTGGCCTGTGCTGATACTTAACCTTCTCTAAAATGGTGAAATCAGCAATGTTTGTTCGCGCATTTCTTTGAAAGTCGATATATTATGTTTAACAGTAAGGAGAGAAAGATTCTGAATGAAATAAATCACAGATGGATGCCATCTTGGATTTATTGCGACCGTCTTTAATTGCTAATGGTAATATTATTAACATTGAATGTTATGTATATATATTTTGGAATACAAAGCAACGGCCGAGTTTCAAACGGCATGTGACCACCTGACATAGAATCCATGATAGTGAAGAAAATTTGTGGAAAAATGACAACCATCTTGACATTCAAGTTGGCAGCTAAGATATTGAAAGCCAACACATGTTACCAGTGTATATATAACTTTGAAGTGTACTCTAAACAACGAGGGTGGAAAAAAAAAGATGAGCAAAAAAAACCAACAAACAAACAAAAAAAAACCCCCAAAAAACCCTGAAAGAGCCAATGTCCCACACTATTATATCAATGTTCTGGGTTACAGTGCAGTGCCATAGAAAGTGGAACTCTCCTGCGTGTGGAGATCAACTTATTTCATACACAGAGGTTTTGGTAGGGCCAGAATGTCGGTCAGAGTTACCAGAATGCATGATCATGTATAATGGGTTTCAATTGTGTTACAATCTTGTACTGGATTTGGACCACTGTGCATTTCTCTCCGTTTATGAACTCAATGTAGCGTACTAGTTTCATAATTATGTACAAAGGGAAGGTTTTCTCGTCACTTCCTAGGCAGTCTGATCCCACCATAGTGCAGGTGAGACACCTATTTGTCCCTTCGTGTGTGGAGAGTTCCACCGTTTTCATCATCTCAAAACTTAATTGTAGATTGGAAATGAAGGTAAGATGTTGTAGTTGTACCCGATTGATTGTTACATGTACTAAGTAAAACAAAGTAAGGAGTATGAGAGCAGTTTTCTAAGCTATACACCTACGTTTCACAAATCCGAACGTGTTATTATGCTATGAATATATATTTAAGTAAAACATTGTGTTAGTAGATTTTTAACAAGAAGAACACTCTTTCTTAGGAGAACCCTTAAAGTCTGTCCATTTTAGGTAATCGTCTTCTTGAAAATTCAAAGGGTTGGCTTCCCATGAGTTCTTTTTTGACCACCGTTTCTCCATGATGATTGTAACTGCGTATGGTTAAGTTATTTGGTTTTCTTCTTTTCTCGAACAAAAGCCAATACAGCCGCATACAGTCCCAAGGTGTATTCCATGCCACGAAGATCTCACGGTGAAACATATTCTTATCGACTGTATAGATTTTAAGATTGTAAGAGATAACTTTTCTCGAGCGACTACTTTGGAAGATCTTTTTAATCGGCTAAAAGAAGATTGTATTTTAGATGATTAGATTTAGCAATGATGTATGAAGCTGGGAGGGGATGATGTGGTACAATAGCAATGATATATGAAGCTTGGAGGGGATGATGTGGTACAATAGCAATGATGTATGGAGCTGGGAGGGGATGATGTGGTACAATAGCAATGATGTATGGAGCTGGGAGGGGATGATGTGGTACAATAGCAATGATGTATGGAGCTGGGAGGGGATGATGTGGTACAATAGCAATGATATATGAAGCTTGGAGGGGATGATGTGGTACAATAGCAATGATGTATGGAGCTGGGAGGGGATGATGTGGTACAATAGCAATGATGTATGAAGCTTGGAGGGGATGATGTGGTACAATAGCAATGATGTATGGAGCTGGGAGGGGATGATGTGGTACAATAGCAATGATATATGGAGCTGGGAAGGGATGATGTGGTACAATAGCAAATCTTTATAGGCATTCAAGTACAATTTCCAATCATGTCCAGCATGCTATGTTCATGTTCATTAAATTCCCATCCCATTGGAAATAATTCCATACGTTCCATTTGTTTAAATATTCATTCGATACAGAGAAAACAACACTGATGTTGGTTAACACGAAAAGGGAGCGTCAACTTCTGAGGGATTCATGCTTGTCGGTTATTGATGGTATCATAGAAAATGCGCTGTAATCCGCAGACATGAAAACAGCAATGCAAACAGATTGTATTTAACCGATTCGCGCTGCAACAAATCACACTGTCGGCTTGATCTAATAACTTGTCTTTGAGCCGAATGAGTGAGTTATAGCTGCTCATTGCTTTCTTACGGGTTGTATCCCTGCAAGGCTATCGATCAAAGGGCGCGAGATCACCAGAGAGTACCGGCGAGATTGCCCACGAGAACGTAATCTCACGCCGTTGGCACATCAGAGTGCGACAAAATCTGCTACCGAGTTTTATGCTCTGTCGGTTTGCAGATCGACGAGTTATTTTCATTCCTGAATACCTCTGAGACTGTGTTTCCATGATAATGCTATAAGGAAGGATGCCGTACTGTTTTCGTTCTCGTACTTATTTCGCTATTTTCATATACTCACTCATATTCTGCGAGGGAGGGGCGGATGAAGGAGAGACGCTCATCTCTATTAATTGGTTTGCATCTTGACACATTTGACCCCCTCTTCTCCCCCGCCTCCGTTCAATACAAATTCTCCAAGGACGTTTCCCGCCAAATTTAAACGGTTTGGGTGAACAGCTGTTGTGATATCCGGAAGTCAGATGTACGTGTAACCGACAGACACACAGAAATACAAACTGTATTGTGGTCAGCAAAACATGACCTGCTCTTGAGATTCAATCTAGAATCGAAACTGACATCGAGTTGAAGATAATTTTCGGCACAACCTGATCATGCATTCATGAACTGTAAGTAGTTGTCATGTCTGTTCTTGGCAATATATGGGACCAAACTTCCTCCATGTTTGTGGCGGTTTATTTCTCCATAATAGGTGCAAAATGCGATACAATTGTTCCTCAGGTAAAAACGAATGGTGGGACTTGTAGCTGGGTGACGACAGTCAGATAACACGAACACTGCAGCTACGCTTTTTGGAGTTAAGATTATCACAGGAATTTATTGTTCTTCCATCAAGGTGATAAACGATGAAATAAAACACGTAATTGAAATATCATGTGGACATGACAGACAGTTCGCGACAGACGGACAAGAGACAGTAAGACAGATAAACAAAGGGGTGAGATCTGTCCGAAACTATTTAGGAATCCTTGGTCCTTTCTATTGCTACCCTGGAAACCAAATATATGGAATTACACATTTTCTTATTTCGTTATTTTTTTCATATCAATCCCTCGAATGCTTTCATTGTGTATCAGAAGTCCTATTCGTTGACTGTGAATAATCATTCAAATAGTTAGAAGAATTACATTACGCATATTTTAATTTATCCAGAAAGATTATTCGTATTCAAATACCTCTCAGCTCAACGTGGCTTTCGTCACGATCACAGACCCTCAAAACAAGAAATTGGGGCCGTGGGGGGAGGGGTGGGTTAGGGTGTAGTTTCGAGTATGTGGTCCCTATACATTAACCCATACATTATATAAAATATGGGGTTATGTATAGAGACCCAATATATCAACACTTCCCCCTAACTCCCCCAGCCCGCCCTCCCTCCAAAATATCTTGTTTTGAGAGCCTGTGCATTCCATCTCGTAGACTTGAAAGTAGAAGCCGCAAAACTCAACACCGCTCCTGTATTCCCGGATTCCATCTCCCAAAATCGAAAGTAGAAAGATGGAAAGCTTTACATCGCTTCCGTACTAGACCTTTTCATCTCGCAAAATTGAAAGCGAAAAACTAAAAAGCTCAACACCGAACCAAAAGTTGCTTCCCGTGTAGGAAATAGAGAATAATGAGATGTAAAGCTCATCATTGGCTATATATTTTATATTTCCAAATATCTTTATGTCATATCGGAATTTGAGAGCGATACTTGTCAAATTTAGTCGCATTTCTACGAATATGCGAGATATGCACGTCTTATAAGTGAAATTAACCATCTTCTCCCCGAAAAATAACTTTTTACCGCACCAGACCCGAAATAAAACCGCATGTGACAAATTTTAACAAAGTATGGCTCTGGTATTTCTGTATGTCATCAATTTATTTTGAAAGCTGGAATACGAGAGCGATGTAGAGCTTTCCATCTTCGACTTTCAATTTTGCGAGATGGAAAACTGGAATACTGGAGCGATGTGGAGCTTTCCGTCTTTCTACATTCAGTTTTGCGAGATGGAAAGCTTGAATACGAGAGCGATGTAGAGCTTTCCATCTGTCTGCGTTCATTTTGCAAGTTGGAAAACTGAATTGTCAAGTGTTACACGAACGATAATCTCTACCTGGGAGTTACATGACAGTTCTTCACAAGATCCAGGCTGTGATGCCGATAAAAGTATTTTTGGTGAAGGAACCGTAATCCTTATCGCGGTCTCATAATGGCTGATCATGTTGATTCTATTTCATTGCTTGATTTTTTGGTTCCGCCTGCCTATGTAGCGAGAAGAACCAAAAGTTATTCCTGTACAGAAGCAAACGGTATAACTCTTGTGACCAAATAACGCTTCTCTCAATTTGTTTCCTTGACATGCCCATGGAGGACCGAATACCAGTCAAAGCAGAGAGATATACCGGTACATGTATGTGTTTGCGACTCAACAACTATACAGTGTATGAGCCAATATAACGAAGAGTTCCAAGATAATTTCCCCATCCAACATCGAACCAAAAATATCGGATGCTGCAAGCTGCAGATTTTTGTATTAGTTTTTATGTCCATCTACTTTGCAGTTATGGACACAGATTAATGACGTCTCTGAGGAATATTGCTGAACCTTCCAAGCCTTGGCTTTCACGCTATACAAGAAGAGACACAGAACGAGAATAGCAGCCTAGTTGTAGTTTAGTTTAATGAAGTGGGGATAAAAGACTGGGATTCAATTACCGTCATTGACGACATGATCATTATAATTATGGCAGTGCTATCAGAAATGAGCCGTACGAGAAAGCAAATTATTCTGTCAATCTATCCTTTCCTCTGTTCATTGGATTTGATGCTTCGGCTGTTTTACAGTTTTTTAGGGGAAGACATGCTATAATTTTAAAATTAGAACTTCTCTACGTGCCAGAAATCTGGCATGGATCATCTGTCCCGTCGACACGTATTACTGCATTGTGCTATCCATATTAACTCTTGGCTATCGTATCCCCGTGAAATAGTGTAGGGCGATGATCCGTGTACACTTGACAGTTCAGATTTCCATCTTGCAAAATTGAAAGTAGAAAGATGGAAAGCTCTGCATCGCCCCTCTATTTCAGCTTTCCATCTCGCAAAATTGAAAGTAGAAAGATGAAAGCCCTGCATCGCCCCTCTATTTCAGCTTTCCATCTCGCAAAATTGAAAGTAGACAGATGGAAAGCTCTATATCGCTCCCGTATTCGAGCTTTCCATCTCGCAAAGTTGAAAGTAGAAAGATGGAAATCTCTGCATTGCGCTCCTGTATTTCTGCTATCCATCTCGCAAAAAATGAAATTTGAAAGATGGAAAGCTCGGTTCCTCTGCCATACTTTGTTAAAATATAATTGAATCTCTCCTGTGTTCCAACTTTCCATCTAGGAAAATTAAGAAGAATGAGATAAGCTCAACATCGCGTCCATATTTTGTATTTCCAAATATATTTACGAGAGCTATATAACTCAATTTCTTCAATTCGGCGAGATATTCACGTCTCATATACCAGACCCAAAATATAACCACATGTCGTAAAATTCAAAAACGGACACTGGGAGACACGGGAGAAATTTTAACAAAGTATGGCTGCAGTATTCCTATCTGTCATAACTTAATTTTGGAAAACTGGAATACGGGAGCGATGTTGAGCTTTCCATCTTACTTTCAATTTTGCGAGATGTAAAGCTGAATTGTCAACTGTTACACGGACCGACGATGTGCCCTCTCCATGTCTGGGTTAAACATGGACAGTGGCCAGTTCAGCCTCGAGGACGTCACAAGAGCGAAGAATTAAAAGTCTTGAACATCCTGCAATATCCTGTGAATGTGGATCAGTGTACTTGCTTTGAGTGGAATGATACGTACATATACGGATACAATGTAAGAATGCACGTACATATACCGGTACACTGTAAGAATACACGTACAAATATCGGTACACTGTAAGAATACACGTACATATACCGGTACACTGTAAGAATACACGTACATATACGGGTACAATGTAAGAATGCACGTACATATACCGGTACACTGTAAGAATACACGTACATATACCGGTACACTGTAAGAATACACGTACATATACCGGTACACGTACATATACCGGTACACTGTAAGACTACACGTACATATACCGGTACACTGTAAGAATACACGTACATATACCGGTACACTGTAAGAATACAGGTACATATACCGGTACACTGTAAGAATACACGTACATATACCGGTACACTGCAAGAATATATGTACATATACCGGTACATTGTAAAGATAAAGTTACATGTACCGGTACACTGTAAGAATATACGTACATAAACAGGTACACTGTAAGATACTTTATGAGAATCGACAGATGATGTGAAAATTCATTATACATGTACATCGTGATAAACCAAACATACGCTAGAAGACGAATGACATGGACGAAGTTATATAATGAAATGAGTCAAAGATACCGTAGTTTGATTAGCCAGAATAAATACAAGTCAGCTGTCCTGATGAATTAACCCTACCAAGCCGGGGGGAGAGGGGATCATGGCCCTCCCAACTACCGAACTTTCTACCATACCTGCAGAAAGACAAAATCGGGAGCTGACACTCCGTCACTTTGTAGTTTATTGCCATGATTAGCCTATTTGCATACCCCCTCCCCCTGAGCAGATGGTCATGAGTAAATTCAAAATGGTCGCCATGTGGGATACCAGATAAGTCATGTTTTCGTCATTTTCTACAAAATTCCTGCTTTTTATCGAGGAAAAGTTGGTAAAAACTATTTTATTTCACACCAGATTAATATTTACTAATTTTCAAGCAGATTTTGCGAGAAAATTACAAAAAAGGAAAATCTGACGAAAAATCGTCCGAATAATGCTCTTTTGAAAACGACGTCACTGTGACATCACCAAACGGCCATCTTGGATATTTTCTTACATTCTCTGGTGGAGCTTTACCCAAGAGTATAGTGTGGTAAGTTTCAGCCCTCTGGCTCGACGGGTAACAAAAATAATTAGGGGGCGAAATCCCTGTAGGCCAGGCCTGGACAGGTTCTAAAAAGCCCACCCCAGATAGGGTTAAAAGTCACGATGATAAATTAAAAGACAGCGTCAAGCTAAAAGACACGCTTTATATATAAGATATTGTGAACGCTCTAGGCAGGCAAGTCAAGATCCCCAAGGAGTGAAATATACACCTTTGTATATAAGGGGTTAAACCAGCAGATGCCGTGATCAATCTAGGTATATCAAGATGGTAAATCAGGGGAATACCATCTAGACGTAACGCTATGAAAACTTCGTGCGAAATGTTCGCCGATGTTCTACGAGATCCCATAATAAGCCAATCACGACCATTTCAACGTTTTCCCTCTGACAATGATTGACGTTTACTTCAAGGAGATTAACATCGTCGCACGGCACAATCTTTTGATATTTTCCGCCCCTAAAAAGCCAGACTTTTCGGCGGGAGTAAAACTTTGATGTTTACGGACCCTGTCTGGAAATGATGCCATATTTGGGAACTGTTTCAGGATAATGTTTATATATTAGACCACGAGCTACCGTGTGTAATTACTGTGGGCGTGATTTTGAAATAGTTACAACCAGCTATCCATCTGATTGGCTAACAATAGTAGTTTCAACTCGCACGGGATTTATATACGGCTGAATTCAGATATAATATTCCGTGATATTATATCTGAGTTTACTGAGATTGATGCCGTGATAATCTGGTGTGATGGCTAAGAATGTCCTGGTGATTAGTGTCCCTTCACATATCCCTTCATTTAGGGATGAATGTCCGTCTTTAGTTGCAAATGCGGAGAAAAATGTCCTGGCTAGGTTAGAAGATAGGAGCCGGACACTTTCAGCCACCAGACAATCTAAGCCTCCACAGGCTCCACAGGCACCCGTGCTACACCAAAACGACACAAGAAGACGAAAGACGTGCATGCGGAATAAGACTACATTTTCTGTATTTTCTGTATTTTCTGATTATAAGCTCAAAGACGCTGTGATGAGACAGCGGACGATAAATTTTGGAACAGATATTGTGATGTCAAAGCCATTATGGTATGCCAAAAGATACTTTGACGATTCATTGTCACAATAAAAGACGGAATACACTGTACCAAAAGGGTAATAGGTCACAATGTTTCGTGATAAACCAGCAGAGGCTGAATTCGAAATACACAGTGATAAACGAAAGACAATGACGATTTATCACGAAAAATAAAAAAAATAAAAAAGAAAAAAAAGAGAGAATAAAAAGAAGCACACTCAGTCATGTATACTGTGATGAGTCAAAGGTGCAGTGATAAATCAAAATACTTTGACGACACAAATGACACATTGGAAAGACAAAATACGCTGTAAAGCTGGTGGGTCAGACTATTTTGCGGTCAATCAATGAATGGTAGGACAAAGATAAGACGTGATGATTCAAAAACTTCACGCAGAAACAAAATGTGATATCCAAACGTATACACAGTCAGAGAAATGGTGACGACCCATCACCTTCATTGGTGATGAAAAAGGGTCATGAGCTCAGCGAATCATCATTCAAAGGTGATGGGGCTATTTTATCACCTGTCAAGGGTGATGGGCAATGAGTGTAAATTTTAAGAGTGGCTGGAGAACGATATGCCTCGGGTATCTTTGCTTATTTATGACAACCTGATAAGCCTCATCTGATTAATTAGCTATGACCACAGATAATCGAGAGTGGAAAATTGGCGGGTGCTCAAAATATCTGAATGCTTCAGACTTTAAGAATGAGGAGGCTCTTTTTGTCGGGTTATAACGCTGTTAGAAGTATAAAAGCAGAAATTTGTAGAATATCTGAGAAAATCCATACTTCTAGTGACCGATCCTGCCTCCCGTATCAGTTAACTTTCGCACTTCCGGTCTCAGGCCTGAAATCCGGAAGTTGCAGCCTGGCCAATTAGGAATATAGTCTCCTACGCACAAGAGCGCATTAAATAGTTAAACGTCGCGCTGGAGTTCTCTATTGTCAATCCCACAGTAAAACGTCTCGCTGGACACAGAAACGTGTTTCTCCGAACTCTCAACCGCGTATGGTGATATTGTATTGACTGATATATTACCGATTGTTGAGATAAACCCATCAAGGCATATATTCTGGAGTCTTGAGCTAAGATGAAACTACTTATCTCTGATCTATTCGAGTTATAGGATAGCTTTCGAGTCGGCATAAGTTGACAAGGTGTTTTTTTTCTGTAAAAGCTATCGGTACTCTGCAGTCATCAACATATTGTTTTGTTTGTTCACACACTTGTACACGCCTTCTGCGCTTGCCCCCAAGCTAATTACTGGCAATCCAATTTTGCTGCAAGCAGAAAGGAATTCTGTTTGTATTGTTATACCGCTGAGCAAAACCGAGATTGGAATTCAAACGCTTACGAAGAAACTTCGGTTCGGTTATTAACGTGACCTCGGAAACTGAGACAAACGTATCATTAAGTGGATGCCATTCTTTGCTGTCACCAGTGAAATCGACTGGTCAGGAGATAGTGAGCTGACAAGCAGGACCATATAGCAAAGCATTTCCTTGGTGACGGAAGAGCGTGTAACGAAAAGAACTCGTTTTAGTCTTACGTGCGTTTCAGCAAGGAGAAAAAAGAAATACTGCGGAAGAAAAAACAGTTTGCGGGTATTTATTCAAGTGTCCCAAGGTAAGGTGAGATTTTTCTGTTATCTACCCTTCTGATCTATTTTCATTCCTTTATTGATAATGTTTTCTGCTACATTAATTGCTTGTATTGGATCTTTGGAACTGCTTTGGGCTATAAATTGCGGGAATAGATGTAAGGAGACCCGAGTATTGTAAGAAATATAGGGTTAAATATTTGCTTTATGACTGCCATATCTCGTATATCTTGATGATATAAGCACAAGGTATCTAGTGAATCAGTAATACGGTTTGTTCATGTGAAAGTGAAGAGCAGATATATCTTTATATTTCATTAAATCATTAAATCTTTAAGCTGTGCGGAATGAAAAACCCAATTATACGAAGAACAAAATCTTATATTTGAAATACATAGTATGGTTATAAAGCAGACGCTGCAAAGCTCGTAGATGATACCGTCAATTTATTTTCTCGAGAAAAATGCCTTTATAAATTAAGCACGACAGAGAATATAGAGTGGATATTTTCATGGCTAAGTTGAGGCCGGATTTGTAGAAACGCTTTGTTAACCTTTGATGGGTCAATACTGAAAAATCCAAATGGTCTTTTGAAGAGCTAGATAAGAATTCATGGATGTTTTGCATGGTATGTGGAATAGCGTGATGATCTTTCATCCTTGATTTCATTTATCACCGGCATTTGCCTGAGCTCAAAAGCTCTGTGGACAAACATGTTTGATTACCATGTAGCTCGGACTGACGGTAGTCCTTATTGCTTTCCCTGACATGAAGGCGATATTCAGTCGAGTATGTTGAAAACAAAACAAAACCATCTGTCAGGCAGTTCGCGACAGTTCTCAAGGGCGTCGTTAGGGTGCGAACGATCCCTTTTCAGCGCCCAGTTAACCGTATGTTATTTTCCTATCTGGACAAGCATAGGAAACGAATCCCTAACATAGCTTTCTTATGTTATATTGTTTTCTATACATAATTTTTTATGCATTGTTAACTTCGTGACAGAATAATATCAACAAGTTTAACAAAAGATGGTGTTTATTTAAAAAAAAAAAAATAATTGTAATAGCTTTCTGTTGTCTGCTAGAATCTGGAGTGCATTGGGTTCATGGAATGTATGCGAGCGAGAATGGCACCGTGTGAGAGGATTTTTTTTGACTAAAATTGTAGTTTTCGGGACGCTTCTCATATAGACTTCGTGGCCCATCAACACAATGCCTTATGTATATTTCATTATACATTTTTTTTAATTAATAGATTTACAAGCAATATAGTTTGAAAAAAAGATAGAGAATTAAATTGAAGAAATGTCTATACAAGTTCGAGTATCTATATTTGTTATTCAGTACATAGAGAACACCAAAAGTGTAATAGTAGTAGTTCTTCTTATGATGGATCGCATGGTAGTTTCCTTTGTCTTTGTTCCCTTTTCTTACACACAGTCACACAACAAAATAAACAGAAAACTGTAGAAATCTGTGGCTGTTGCTTTCGAAACTGTATATCAGTGAACAGGATGGCAGGCTTCATCCTACTGTGCCTAAAAGTCAAAGGGTTTGTTCAAGTGTAAGAGGTAAATACTAACTTCCTACTTATCTTATCGATATGCACCTTGTGACAGCGTGATTCGGGCACGCGATCTGTACCTTGTGGCAGCGTGATACGGAAACGCGATCTCTACCTTGTGACAGCATAATTCTGAAACGCGATCTGCACCTTGTGACAGCGTGTTTCGGAAACGCGATCTGCACCTTGTGACACCGTGATTCCGAAACCCGAGCTGCACCTTGTGAGAGCGTGATTCCGAAACGCGGGCTGCACCTTGTGACAGCGTGATTCCGAAACGCGAGCTGCGCGTTGTGAGAGCGTGATTCCGAAACGCGAGCTGCACCTTGTGACAGCGTGGTTCCGAAACGCGAGCTGCACCTTGTGACAGCGTGATTCCGAAACGCGAGCTGCACCTCGTGACAGCGTGATTCCGAAACGCGAGCTGCACTTTGTGACAGCGTGATTCCGAAACGCGAGCTGCACCTCCCCACCTGTATATTGAAATTACCATCCCTACCTGGATAGTTAAATTACCATTCCTACTCGGATAGTGGAATTACCATCTCTACCTGGAAAGTAAAATTACCATCCCCACCTGTATATTGTAACTACCATCCCTACCCGGATAGTGAAATTACCATCCCTACCTTGATAGTGAAATTACCATCCCCACCTGTATATTGAAATTACCATCCCTACCTGGATAGATAAATTACCATCCCTACCCGGATAGTGAAATTACCATCCCTACCTGAATAGTGAAATTACCATCCCTACCCGGCTAGTGAAATTACCATCCCTACCTGGATAGTGAAATTACCATCCCTACCTGGATAGTTAAATTACCATCTCTACCTGTAATGAAATTACCATTCCTACCTGGAAAGCAAAATTACCATCCCTACCTGGATAGTGGAATTACCATCCCTACCTGGACAGTGAAATTACCATTTCTACCTGTATAATGAAATTACCATTCCTACGTGGATAGTGAAATTACCATCTCTAACCGGGTAACGAAATTACCATCCCTCCCTGGATAGTGAAATTCCAGATACAGTTTTATGTAGAATCATTCGTACCAATTTAAATTTACTCGAACCACATTTATTACCAGTTGTTCTTCTCAATACTTCGTTCCTCCTGTGTATAGCGTAAAAAATATCCAAATGTGGTTCCATATTGAACTACCTATATTCTAAGAGTGTATGTGCTACGTGTACAGATTATCTCTTCGTTGAATAAGCTACGCGTAATCGACTGTATAACGTATTTCTTCTTGTAACTCGGAAATATAAATCTGCTCTACGTTGTGATAGATTATATCCAGCTCGAAACGGCAAATAAAATCGAGAAAAGGATATTCCATTAGTTCTGGCGCAAGTTTTGACTGATTTTACCGATATTAATAGAGATATATTTATAACGGCGATGGTAACATTTCCTAATGGTGGTACGGTAAATCCTCTAATAATTCAACCACCCTATTAAATTAACCACCCCCGAATGTTGCATTTCAATCAATCACTCCAATGAATTTGTCCACCCTCTAAAATCATTAAATAACAAAGAATTAATGGAATATACTTGCATGATTTTGGCCCATTTTTGTTAGTTGCGAGGTTTAATAAATGTGATCACCCCCTGATTGTATGGGGGGAAATTCACTTCCTGTCACTCAATTATTAGAGGATTACTATAGACCAATAAAGTAGAAATCTGCACCCCCCCTATTATAGCTAGAATGCATAGGCCACCGCCTCCCTGCTTAAAAACACCTGATTTGACGTAGTTGAGCAGTAAGATTGGTATATGTCGTGTTCAGGCAGATTCAAAGCAAAATCGAGTGATACATCAAGCGAGATAAGCTGATGCTGGAATTCAAATGCTCGGCCTATGAAACATGCATAATTAGCCACACCCACGATGCCCCGCGTGGCGACTTCATCTTTCGACTGTCGCGCGTAGAGACTGTAAGAATTTAGTGGTGTAGGCTGTTTGACGAGTGTCAGATCTATACAAGTTTACATCTTCTTGTAAACTGTATGTCGCATATTCCAGTTTTATAATATAATTCTCTAGAGCTATCAGTATCTTCACAAACAATATTCACATATCCTAAAGAGAATCTTAATGTAAACTGTGTGTAAACTCTAGAGTTTACACGAGCTGTAAATTAGAAGTAAACTGGGGGGTGTGGGGGGCCTAATCGTGTATTTGCGCCTAATCGTGTCAGCGCCAAATCGTGTAACAAAATTGCGCCTAATAACGTGTTGCGCCTAATCGTGTAGGAAATTTGCGGTTAATGGTGGAACTGCGCCTAATCGTGTACGAAATTTGCGCTTAATTGTGGAACTGCGCCTAATCGTGTACGGAATTTGCGCCTATTTGTGTAAATGCGCCTAATCATGTAAGGAAGCTGCGTCTAATCATGTAACTGCTCCTAATCATTTGAACGATCTTGCGCCTAATTTTGCGTTGCGCCTAACCGTGTAGAAAAATTGCTCCTAATTGTGGAACTGCGCCTAATCGTGTAGGAGATTTGCTCCTAATTGTGGAAATGCGCCTATTCGTGTGAGAAGTATGCTCCTAATTGTGGAACTGCGCCTAATCGTGGAAATCATTTTGCGCCTAATTATGCGTTGCGCCTAATCGTGTAGAAAATTTGCGTTTAACTGTGGAAATGCGCCTAATTGTGTATAGAGGCTGTGCCTAAACGTGCACAACGTGAAGACATAAGTAGTATGTAAAGGACGGATAAAGTCAACTTGACCTTTCGTCATTTTTGGGGAGGTCACGGGGAGATCACGCGATCAAGAGGTCAAGGTCACTATAGTTCCGGGACTTCCGGTCACGTATTTCTCCGCGGTGATGCCGTCTGGCGATGATGCGATCGCGGGAAAAAGCCTCCGCGGATAGAAAGTAGTCCCAAATACGCGGAGAGCCGGGGGAAATTCTCCGGCAATCCTCGCCAATCTTCGGGACATTTTGGGGGCCAGAGGGGCCCCAATGGACCGATTGGGTCGAGTGAGGTGTCAAAGTGGAGCGCTCGTCCAGGGCGATAAAGTCATGGGTTGGCGCATGTAAATTGAGGATTTGTCCCGAAAATATAAAAAACAGAACACGGACTTTACCCCTAAAATAGGGGAAAAAGGGTTAATATCGGTCTCTGGCTTATCGGGCCTGCCTATCAAGTCATGGATGGGTGTATGTAAAATGAGGACTCCGAAAATATAAAATGCGGAACACGGACTTCACTTTACCTCAACAATAGGAGAATGATTCGAACATTTGCATCTATACTGAAAAATGCCTGTATAGGGTATGGGGGGTGGTCATTTTTTGTGGAGTCCACTGTGGGTTGTGGGGTCTTGTTTTTTTCGTCTCACCACGTAAAACACGATGGGAAGGGTCTAGGAGCTAAGCGGTGAAATTTTTCCAAATGTTTCGGTACCGGGTAGGTCTGTATATAGGCCCATACTGGCTCAGTGGACAAGTCCATACTGGGAAACATCCTGGACATTGCGATATGGGTTGTGGGATTTTGTTTTTCACGTCTCACCACGTAGAACACGATGGGCGGGGTCCCGAAGCTAAGCTGTGAAATTTTTCGAAAAGTGCATGGAGGTCTGTGTAAGCCCATAGGCCTACTGGCTCAGTGGATACGTTCATACTGGGCAATTCACACATGTTCGTTGCGATATGGGTTGCGGGATCTTGCTTTTCACGTCTAACCACGTAAAACACGATGGGAGGGGTCTCGAAGTTAAGCGGTGATTTTTTTTTGAAAGGTCCAGGTACCGGGTAGGTCTGTATATTGGCCCATAGTGGCTCAGTGGATAGGTCCATACTGGGAAATTTACTTCTGGACATTGCGATTAGGTTGTGGGATCTTGTTTTTCACGTCTCACCACGTAGAACACGATGGGCGGGGTCCCGAAGCTAAGCGGTGAAATTTTTCGAAAAGTTCACGGAGGTCTGGATAGGCCCATTGACCTACTGGCTCAGTGGATAGGTCCATACTGGACAACTCACACATGTTCATTGCGATACGGGTTGCGGGATCTCGTTTTTCACGTCTCACCACGTAGAACACGATGGGCGGAGTCCCGAAGCTAAGCGATGAAATTTTTCGAAAAGTTCACGGAGGTCTGGATAGGCCCATAGGCCTACTGGCTCAGTGGATAGGTCCATACTGGGCAATTCACACATGTTCATTGCGATATGGGTTGCGGGATCTTGTTTTTCACGTCCAACCACGTAGAACACGATGAGAGGGGTCTCGAAGTTAAGCGGTGAAATATTTTTGAACGGTCCAGGTACCGGGTAGGTCTGCATATTGGCCCATTCTGGCTCAGTTGATAGGTCTATACTGGGAAATGTACTCCTGGACATTGCGATATAGGTTATGGGATCTTGTTTTTCACGTCTCATCACGTAGAACACGATGGGCGGGCTCCCGAAGTTAAGCGGTGAAATTTTTCGAAAAGTTCACGGAGGTCTGGATAGGCCCATAGGCCTACTAGCTCAGTGGATAGGTCCATACTGGGCAATTCACACATGTTCATTGCGATACGGGTTGCGGGATCTTGTTTTTCCCGTCTAACCACGTAGAACACGATGGGAGGGGTCTCGAAGTTAAGCGGTGAATTTTTTTTTGAAAGGTCCAGGCACCGGGTAGGTCTGTATATTGGCCCATACTGGCTCAGTCGATAGGTCCATACTGGGAAATATACTCCTGGACATTGCGATATAGGTCATGGGATCTTGTTTTTCACGTCTCACCACGTAGAACACGATGGGCGATGGGGGTCCCGAAGCTAAGCGGTGGAAATTTTTGAAAAAGATACTGTGCGCATGCGTAGCGGGCAAATAGTGCTGGGTGGGCGTTTGGGGTGTAGGTGAGCCCCTAGTGGTCCGATGGTGTCGTATGAGGTCTTAGTTTCAAGCTCTCGTGGAGGAGCATATGACTGGACTAATTTATCGTCCGTTTTCATTATTCTGCGCATGCGTAGTCTGGTAGTAGTATAGAAATCAGACATTCTGGGGGTGCGTGAGGTGTGTTTGTGGTAGAGTTGGACCACTATTGTTCCAAATGAGTCGTGGGAGGTGTCAAAGTAAAGCTTTTGTAGGGTAGAGTCAGAATGTCGTGTTTTTTTCATTGCAAATTGCGTCAATCTGCACATGCACAGTTGGGTGTAGTAAGTAAAGTGGTCATTTTGGGGGTGCGTGGGGTTGTGTTTGGGGTAGAGAGGGACCATGCTTGGTCCGAATGCGTCGTGTCGGGTGTCATTTTGTGGCTGTTGATATGTAGACCACCATTTGAGGCATGTCCACGTGATCTGTGACGTCATTGGTGACGTCATCAGTAAACGTATTAGCGAAAGCGGACATTTTGGGGTGTGTAGGAAAGCGTTTGGGGTAGAGATGGACCATCCGTGGTCCGAATGGGTCATGTGAGGAGTATCAACGCCTGCTGAACGCTTCAACGCGATGGTGAATTAGCCCTGAAGCTCTGATTTTCAAGATAGTCCATGAAATTGACACTAATTCATCGAAATGCGGTGACGCCCGTCAACGCCTGTCGTTACGCCTTAACGCCCATGATGTAGACCGGTGAGAGAAAAACAGCAACAACAATGATGACAGATCAATCATTTTATTATCGCCTCCAGTATATCATACCCAAGCTGGGGGAATTGCGTTGGGTATGTTTATAATACAAGTAGCCTCAAGCAATCAGAAGCCACCATTTGGCGCTGCATCTGTCATATTCTTTCTTTCGTTAGATGTATTCTCGGCTGCTCTTGTCCAATCAGACGTCGCCATTTCAGAAAGTTCCATCTTCGGCCATGTTCGCTCTGATCCGTTTGTTCTAATCGTCGTCGGGCAGGCCAGGATACCGTTGAGGCAACATATCCTCAAATAGTTGTTTGCGCATTCTGAGTATCTATCAGTGCATGGGTGAATACATTCATCAGATGGGGTGGTCGGTCAGGTTGGTAACGAAAAACGTGACATCGGTCAGCCTCTCTACGACCCATTGGGTGTTGGCGCGTTGTTGTTGGGCCCATTCCGACACATCCAATTGGTCCACTTGGTGTGGCACGGTCTCTAGCGATGCCCTATCCGTGACGGTAGGTCAAATACCCGAATGTTACTGCTCGAGTGAAATTATCTGTCTCATTATGCTGCAGTACATAACCAAACGCCAGATTCAATTTGAAGGCCGTCGTTTGATCGTTGAAGTAGGCTTCCGCGTACTTGAAGAGCCGAGACAGGTCCTCCAACCGGAAATTGTAGATGTCTGGTAGCGGGCGATGACGGTGGAAACATCGACGGATCATGAACCAATGATCCCTGTAAATGTCACTTAATGGATGGGCGGCCGGTAAGAGATCACTGGGGGCATCCACTGGATCTTCCTGGAAATGCTCGATGTCGTCAGGCGTATGTGGAACAGTATCACCAGTGTCCGGCTGGATATCTAGACCCTCCTCGACTGTAGACACAAGCAAACTGGACATGGGTATTGTATAATACAGGACAAATATTGTACAATGCAGGACAGATGTGGTATAATGCATGAGAGATATGATATAATAGAGAACAAATATTGTATAATACAGCACAGATTTAGTATAATGCAGGACAGATATGGTATAATACAAGGAAGATATGGTATAATGCATGACAGATATGGTATAATAGAGGACAAATATTGTATAATACAGAGTATATATTGTATAGTACAGGATATATATGGTACAATACAGGACATATGGTATAATACAGCACAGATAAGGTATAACACAGAACATATTTGGTATAATACAGGACAGATATTCTATAATACAGGACAGATATTGTATAATACAGCACAGATATGGTATAATACATGACATATATTGTATAATACTGGACAGATATGGTATAATACAGGACAGATAAGGTATAATACAGCACAGATTTGGTATACTACTGGACAGATATTGTATAATACAGGACAGATATTGTATAATATATCACAGATATATTATAATACAACACAGATATGGTATAATACAGGACATATTTTGTATAATACAGGACAAATATTGTATAATTCAGGACAAATATTGAATAATACAGGACAGATATTGTATAATACTGGACAGATATGGTATAATACATGACATATATTGTATAATATAGCAAAGATATGGTATAATACAGGAGAGCTATTGTATAATAGAGGGCAAATATGGTATAATACAGGGCAGATATTGTATAATATAGGAAATATATTGTATAACGCAATGCTAGACATGTCACAAGAGCGCATCCGAGTGTACAGAGCAGCGATGAGCTGATTGTTGGGAAGAACAACGTAGGACAGTTCTTGCGGGCTGCGGGCTTATAAAAGAGGCGGTAGGTGGGAATGCTCAGCATTTTCTGATACGCAGCCGAAATGTTCTCTTGTTTGACCTGCCTGAAGCCATTTAGTGGCCCCGAAGATTTGCGACGGCACGATCATTTAATAGGGAAGATGCTTTACGGCGCCACAAACGCTCACTCTACGAGGGCGCGAGGGAACAACGTAATGAATGTGGTCAACTCTTCAAACGGCTCAATCAGTTAAGACGGCATCAACGTTTGATTCATTGTCCATCACCACGGCATGGGCGACCACTTTCCACTGAAGAGGAGCCCAGGAAGGTCACTCCCATTAAAGAGGAGCCCAGGAAGGTCACTCCCACTGAAGAGGATCCCAGGGAGATGAAACGTATGGAGACACCACCCACCCAACACTTGCCGAGCACCGAGCCCATGCCCAGTTTGCTTTTGCCTATAGTGGAAGCGGGCCTAGATATCAAGCCGGACACCGGTGACTGACGACTGACGACTTCGAGCATTTCCAGGAAGATCCAGTGGATGCTCCCAGTGAACACTTACCGGACGCCCATCCATTAAGTGACATCTACAGGGACCATTGATTTATGATCCGCCGATGTTTCCGCCGTCATCGCCTGCTACTAGACATCTACAATTTCCGATTAGAGTCCCTCTGTCGGCTCTTCAAATACGTGGAAGCCATCTTCAACGATCAAACTACGGCCTTGAAGTTGAATCTAGCGTTTGGTTATGTGCTGCAGCATAATGAGACAGACCAAGTCCGATACTTTTACCCGATCAGTGACATCCGGCTATTTGACCAACCGTTTACCATCACGGATAGGGCGTCGCTAGAGCCCGTGCGGGATCAAGTGGACCAATTGGATGTGTTGGAATGGGCCCAAGAACAAAGCCCCAACACCCAACGGATCGTAGAGAGGGTGACCAATGTCACATTTTTCGTTACCAAAGTGACCGACCACCCCATCGGATGAATGTATTCACCCATGCACTGATAGATACTCAGAATGCGCAAACAACTATTTGAGGATATGTTGCCACAACGGTATCCTGGCCTGCTCGACGACGATTAGAACAAACGGATCAGAGCGAACATGGCCGAAGATGGAACTTTCTAAAATGGGGACTTCTGGTTGGACAAGAGCAACCGAGAATTCATCTAACGGGCATGAACGAATATGACAGATGCAGCGCCAAATGGCGGCCTCTGATTGGACAAGAGGCTGCTTGTATTGTAAACCTACCCAACACAGCTCACCCAGTTTGGGTTTGATGTACTGGAGGGGATAATAAAATGATTGGCCTGTCATCCTTGTTGTTGTTGTTGTTCTCTCACCGGTATACATCATGGGCGTTAACCCTACCTGGCATGGGGGGGGGGGGTCGAATCTCCGCCCTGCCCAGCTTTCTGCGCTATCTCCGGAACGACAAGAAATAGAACGCTGAAACTTCGTGACTTTATATTTTATCATATTGGAGTCATTTGGAGCCTATTCGCATGACCTGAAAAGCTGAAACTTCGTGACTTTATAGTTTATCATATTGGGGTCATTTTGAGCCTATTTGCATGACCCCCGAGGGAAGGATCATGGGTAAATTCAAGATGGCGGCCATGTGGGGTCCCAGAAAGATGATGTTTTGTCATATTTCTTCAAAATTTCTGCTTTTCTGCGATGAAAAGCGGGCAAAAACTATTTTATTTCACATCACATAAATATTTACTAATTTATCAAGCTGTTTTTGCGGAGAAATTACATAAATAAAAAATTCGGAAAATCTGACCGAAAAAATCGACCAAAAAATGTCGTTTTTGAAAATGACGTCACTGTGACGTCATCAAAGCGGTCATCTTGGATTTGTTTACATTTTCTGTTGGAGTTTGACTCAAGGGTATAGTGTGGTAAGTTTTAGCTCCCTAGCTCAAGGGTAAGACAAATAAATTGGGGGTCCATTTCGGTTCCCCACCCCAGGCCACGACAGGTCCCAAAAAGCCCAGGCCAGATAGGATTAAGGCGTAACGACAGGCGTTGAGGGGGTGTCACCGCATTTCGATGAATTAGTGTCAATTTCATGGACTATCTAGAAAATCAGAGCTTCAGGGCTAATTCGCCAGGGCGTTGAAGCGTTAAGGTTGACGTTGGCAGGCGTTGATACAAGGTGACGCCTCACACGACGCATTCGGACCAGGGTTGTCCATCTCTACCCCAAACGCTTTCCTACACACCCCAAAATGCCCGCTTTCACTAATACTTCTACTGATGACGTCACCAATGATGTCCCAGATGACGTGGACACGCCTCAAGTCGGGGTCTACACCCCGAGAGCTACAAAATGACACCCCACACGAAGCATTCGGACCAAGGATGGTCCCTCTCTACCCAAAACACACCCCCACGTACCCCCAAAATGACCACTTTACTTACTACACCCAAATGCGCATGCGCAGATTGACGCGACTTGCAATAAAAAGCACGCCATTCTGACTCCACCTCACAAAAGCTTCACTTTGACACATCCCACGACTCATTTGGACCAATAGTGGTCCATTTCTACCCCAAACACACCCCACGCACCCCCAGAATGTCTGTTTTCTATAATACGACCAGATTGTGCATGCGCAGAATAAAGAAAACGGACGATACATTAGTCCAGTCGGATGCTCCTCTACGAGGGCTTCAAAATAAGACCTGATACGACACCATCGGACCATTAGGGGCTCATCTAGATCCCAAAACGTCCATCCAGCACTATTTACCCGCGCGCAGTGACTTTTTACCGCTTAGCTTCGGGACCCCGCCCATCGTGTTATACTTGACGAGACGGGAAAAACAATATCACACAACCCATATCGCAATGTCCAGGAGTAAATTTCCCAGTATGGACCTATCCACTGAGCTAGTATGGGCCAATATACAGACCTACCCGGTACCTGGACTTTTCAAAAAAAAATTACCGCTCATTTTCGAGACCCCTCCCATCGTGTTCTACGTGGTGGGACGTGAAAAACAAGATCCCGCAACGCATATCGCAATGAACATATGCGAATTGCCCAGTATGGACCTATCTACTGAGCCAGTAGGCCTATGGGCCTATCCAGACCTCCGTGAACCTTTCGAAAAATTTCACCGCTTAGCTTCGGGACCCCGCCCATCGTGTTCTACGTGGTGAGACATGAAAAACAAGATCCCACAACCCATATCGCAATGTCCAGGAGTAAATTTTCTAGTATAGACCTATCCACTGAGCAAGTATGGGCCAAAATACAGTCCTACCTGGTACCGTGATTTTTCGAAAAATTTCACCGCTTAGCTCCGGGACCATTCCCATCGTGTTTTACGTGGTGAGACGAAGAAAACAAGACCCCACATCCCACAGTAAAATCCACAAACAATGACCACCCCCATACTCCATACAGTTATTTTGCTCTATAGATGCAAATGTTCGAATCGTTCTCCTATTGTTGAGGTAAAGTCCGGGTTCCGCATTTTATACTTTCGGAGACAAGTCCTCTTTTTACATACACCCACCCATGACTTGATAGGCAGGCCCGATAAATCGGAGATCGATATTAGCCTTTTTGGACCTTGTTGATACGAGTTTTCCCCTATTTTAGGGATAAAGTCCGTGTTCCGCTTTTCATATATTTGAGGCAAATCCTCAATTCGCAGGCACCCACCCATGACTTTATCGCCCTGGACGAGCGCTCCACTTTGACACCTCACTCGACCCAATCGGTTGACTAGGAGCTCCTCTCGCCCCCAAAATGTCCCGAAGATTGGCGAAGATTGCCGGAGAATTTCCTTTTCTCCCACGTATTTGGGACTACATTCTGTCCGCCGATGCTTTTTCCCCGCGACCGCATCACCGCCAGACCGCATCCCCGCGGAGGAATACATGCCCCAAAGGTCACGTGACCGGAAGTTTCGGAACTATAGTGACCTTGACCTCTTGATCACGTGATCTCCACGTGACCTCCCCAAAAATGACGAAAGGTCAAGTTGACTTTATCCGTCCTTTACATACTACTTATGTCTTCACGTTGTGCACGTTTAGGCGCAGCCTCTATACACAATTAGGGGCATTTCCACAGTTAGACGCAAATTTTCTACACGATTAGGCGCAACGCATAATTAGGCGCAAAATGATTTCCACGATTAGGCGCAGTTCCACAATTAGGAGCATATTTCTCACACGAATAGGCGCATTTCCACAATTAGGAGCAAATCTCCTACACGATTAGGCGCAGTTCCCCAATTAGGAGCAATTTTTCTACACGATTAGGCGCAACGCAAAATTAGGCGCAAGATCGTTCAAATGATTAGGAGCAGTTACATGATTAGACGCAGCCTCCTTACACGATTAGGCGCATTTACACAAATAGGCGCAAATTTCGTACACGATTAGGCGCAGTTCCACCATTAACCGCAAATTTCCTACACGATTAGGCGCAACACGTTATTAGGCGCAACTTTGTTACACGATTTGGCGCTGACACGATTAGGCGCAAATACACGATTAGACCCCCCACAGGGGGTATTTTCACATAAAGTAAATCCATGTAAACTGAAATAAATTTGACATTTGCATCGAATTTACATAGCCTTTATTCAGTTGGTAAATCCGACTTTTCGTGCAGTGAGAGCCGTCTAGCTAGTCTAATCTAATGACACACGTTTCTAGTTAATTTGCTTCTGGTATAACACCATGGTCAGGATCTTTTACTCCCCGCTGTGGTTTACTCTTGAATGGTCAGTATACGGTATGAATCAAGAATATATCTATCCTCTAGAATTATCATCGGATGGGCTCATACTTTATTGTAAAAATCGGTTTATTGATGAGATACCTTCACACTCTCAGAATCTATATCATGCGGTATACCGCAACATGTCAGGGCTAAGGATATGCGGGAGAGAACATTCAACCCCGATACTGCAATTGTACACATTTCCGCTGCTAAAACGTACATTTAGACTGATATAAAAACAAACTCGCATGAAAACGGTTCCATATAGAACCAAACTGGTTCCATGTCAAGTCATTTTCACTCTTCGGGTTAACTAATGAGCCTACTACAATGTACATTCTGATTATCCGTTCAGACATTCAGTCCGTACAAGACCGAATATCAGTATGGTTTTGTTTACAATTCAGTTTGATTTTTCGCAGATGTATTTCTTCAATCCAAATGCCCGAGATTGTTTGCTATGTTTCATATACAGATAGTCACTTTGATCAGATATCGTTTTATCTTATCGATCATGTCCTTCAAATAGATTATAGGGCAGATATAGGCCGACTTATCCCATACATCAATTCATTAACTAATTAAGTCGAACTACTTTCAGGTAATTGTTCTCTCGTGGACGTGTACTAGGCGAATTAAGAATGAAAATCATGTAAGCTATTTTGCCAATATCTGAACATAATTAAAGATTCATTATGAAGACTTATGTATAATTTAATTATACTTCAATATGGATATATTGAATATGAGAATGCTTTTTCGAGTTCATTCTAGCCACTCAGGATAATTGTTGTGCTTACGGCACCGATTGTGAAGATTCCACTTATTTTGACAATAACGGTATGCACTCAGAATTTCATCCTTGATAATTATGTTTAAGTAGCATTTCTAACTTAGAGACAAAACGAAAATATTACATGAAAACTCCTCCAGGTTGGTAGTCCATCATCGCCCATTCTTACATTGGTATTAGCACATTAGACATCAGACCCCATTTCACATTCTCACTCCTTTCATGTTTCTTTAGTATTCGGAGCGGTTCTCGTTGATCTCCCCCTGAATCACTGCCGCTCTTCAAGGTGGCATGACACTGGTCACTCTCCGGCTAGAGGCTTCACTAAAATGTATATTGACATACAAGTATATTGTTAATACATCTGCCGTCTCTTCTCTTTACAAAAAAACAACAACAAAACAAAACAAGTATATGTATGAGACTATTCCTTTTTAATTGTTTGTTAATGAATAAGAAAATAATCAATCCCTTGAAGCATTCTCTGTATATAGATTTCTTCGTATTCAGTTTTTTTAACACTTCCATTCCTCCATTCGAGGCTATGAGGATTCGCTGTGATGTGAGGCACCCTACAATATCTCTGACTAATGTAGGGCAATTGTGGGACAGTCATGTGAATTTAATTAGTGAGGCATGTATGGAAGTAGTGGATAATTGCTCTTGCAACGACCGATTCCTAGGTGGTGAATTTATCACATTCCCTGCACAATCCACACATAATCTGTTTCACACATTCCACACCTGATTCCCACATGTTCCCTGTGTATTTATGAGATATGTTAGTTGGACTGCTCATTGATATACTGAAGCTGTGGGAGAAGTGAACACAGACGGGCAATATATAAAACGGTTGTATGTGAGAATGTTGTTCAGGCACACAACGGCTGTATCTGTACTGGTTCTACTATTTAGTCCAGTCAGGACTAGACCTAGAAGATCTCTTCACACTAATCTAGCTTCAAGTCATTTAGGGTGACCGACAACGACAAGAAAATGTAGAGCACGATTTCCTGGGCTGAAGAATCGGTCAACAAACTGTCAAATCAAATACATACTTGGAAATGGAGCGGGTAATGCTTACAGCCACGAACATCTCAACAGATCTGTTGTTCTGTTTCCTTGTCGACTCCTTTTCAAAGTTGGGTAGACGCGCATGCGCGCACTAACCGTAACTCAGACAATGGTGTTGTGGCGCCTAGATATTATTCAACCACCTCGCTGGAGGTCTAACAATACCCAACCACTATTCAGATTTTTGGACAGAATTCCCGGCCGCGCGCACATCGCCGGAATTGACATCATATATAGTAAAATAGATGTTTGCCGAACATTTCGATTATTTTTCAAGTTTGCATAATACCTCTGTTGACCTAGCGTTAAAATAATTATCTGGAGATTATTTTTCCTGTTTATCTGGACAGAGCATATGAAAAGTAGTTCATGTGCAAAACTGAATGAGTTGTTCGGCCGGATTCAAAATGAACCGTGCGTACGTGGTTTTTTTCTCCTACACTGTAAAAAAGGGTGCTGTAATTTTACAGCAAAAAGTGCTGGCAAAAAGGGTACCAGCGCTTTTGGCTGTATTTTTACATGATACCCCGATCTGTATATCTGTATTTCTACAGCATATGTTGTAATTTTACAACAGTGGTAGTATTGCATAATTACAACAAATATACCGTTGAATCAACAGAAATAACTGTACAAATCCATGGTCAGCAGAAAGTCCATTGGCCTATAGCATTTAAAGAAGTCAAGTTCCCTGGTGTCTCTCTTTCAAGAGAGCAGAGAAGAAAATTCCCAGAACGTAATGGTTCGGTTAAATATATATTTATATTCAGCACCACCGATAATATAAGAGCAAACACATTTCTTTCTATCATCCTGCACATCAGTAGTAGTATAAACCCCGAAATGGTCACATTGGCCTCAAAAATTTGCATATGACCTCTGTGACGTCACAGCGACAGCCAATCAGAAGCAAGTATTTTAACTAAACTACCCCCAGCACAGAAGAGTTCCAATCTAGGGGGAGGTAACTCCGGGTCGCTATAGTTCCGGCAAAGGGCCCCTGGGCATGTATTCCTCCGCGGTGATGCGGTCTGGTGGTGATGCGGTCGCGGAAAAAAGCTTCCGCGGAGAAAAAGTAGTCCCCAGACTTCAAATACGCTGCATGGTCCGATTGGGTCGAGTGAGGTATCAATGTGAAGCATTTGTGAAGGGGCATCTGATGGGCTGGGTGCGGGGTTGAAATAGCGTCATTCTGCGCATGCGCGGTAGACCAAGGGTATGGAAATAGGGGAGCCACTAATGGTCCAATTGGGTCATATGAGGTATCAATGTGAAGCCTATGTGAGGTGGAATCCGACGGGTGGGTGTGGGGTTGGAATATCGGCATTCTGCGCATGCGCAGTAGACCAAGGGTATGGAAATAGACGTTTTGGGATCTAGGGGAGCCACTATTGGTCCGATTGGGTCGAGCGAGGTATCAATGTGAAACTTATGTGAGGGGGCATCCGATGGGGTGGGTCTGGGGTTGAAATATCATCATTCTGCGCATGCGCGGTAGACCAAGGGTATGGAATAGACGTTTTTGGGATCTAGTGGAGCCCCTAATTGGCCGATGGAGTCGAGTGAGGTATCACTGTGAAGCCTATGTGAGAGGGCATCCGCCTGGACTAGTATCTCGGCCGTTGGCAACATTCTGCGCATGCGCAAACAGGGAATTGTGGGAAAAGGGTATGGAAATAGACGTTTTGGGGTCTGGATGGGCCACTAGTGGTCCTATGGAGTCGTATGAGGTATCAAAGTGAAGCCTATGTGAGGAGGCATCCGACGGAGTGGGTGTGACGTGGAACTGACGTCATTCTGCGCGTGCGCAGTAGACCAAGTGTATGGAAATATACGTTTTGAGGTCGAGGTGGGCCACTATTGGTCCTATGGAGTCGTATGAGGTATCAATGTGAAGCATTCGTGAAGGAGCATCTGACTGGGTGGATGTGGGGTAGGAATATCGTCATTCTGCGCATGCGCGGTGGACAAAGGGTATGGAAATATACGTTTTGGGGTCTGGGTTGGCCACTAGTGGTCCTATGGAGTCGAATGAGGTATCACTGTGAAGCCTATGTGAGTGGGGCATCTGCCTGGACTAGTGGGTCGTCCGTGTTCAACATTCTGCGCATGCGCAGACAGGAAATTGTGGGAAAAGTGCATTGGAATGAACGTTTTAGGATCTAGGGGAGCCCCTAATGGGCCGATGGAGCCGTATGAGGTATCAATGTGAAGCCTATGTGAGGGGGCATTCGCCTGGACTAGTGTCTCGGCCGTTGTCTACATTCTGCGCATGCGCAAACAGGGAATTGTGAGCAACGCCCGCCAACGCCAAGCTCAACGCTTCAACGCCCTGGTGAATTAGCCCAAAAGCTCTGATTTTCGTGGGATTGTCACTAATTCATTGGAAATGCAGTGATGCCCGTCAACGTCCGCCTTAACGCCCTAGCGTCAACGCCCGGTGGTGGTGGTAGCCCCCGTGTGGCAGAGCTCTTGGATGGGAGCTCTCGGAGCGCAAATCTTGCGGAGCTCAGAGCTCGGAAATGACGTCATCGCAGGCATGCGCGTGTACCTGTGCTGCACCCGCACCCTGGTGTACCCTATTCCCTACGGGCTATAGGGTACAGGGTGATTCCGCTCATTTCCGAGCTCTGAGCTCCGCAAGCTGTGAGCTCCGAGAGCTCCGATCCAAGAGCTCTGCCACGCGGGGGCTACCACCACCACCGGGCGTTGACGCCCGTCAACGTCCGGTGGTGGCGTTGGTGGTGGAGTTGGTGGTGGTGTGTGTGGTGGTGGTAGAGTCTGTAAATATAGGAATGAACATGTGTCCATCATCAGTCCATATGTATTGGTCGATTGATGAACATGTCGTGTACGTGTACGTTCTGTCAGAGAACCTTCTCTCGTCGCGATACTATGCTCAGGCACACTCAACGCAAACACAACCAAGAGACACAGCCGAGTCCCGCTATAGGTCCAACAAGAGCAGTAGAGCATCCATATACGATGACGGTGAGCGGCCCTTCGGCATGTGGAAAGACGTCCTGGGTGATGAAGTTCTTAGAGGCAGTTGTGGCAACCCCAGCTCCGACACGTGTTGTTTGGTGTTATAGCCAATGGCAGCCCGCCTACGAAACTACAAGGTTACAGAATGTGAGCTTCGTCCCAGGGATTCCCCACGACATAAACGAACCGTATTACTTTGACCCCGAGCAGACCAACGTGGTAGTGTTAGATGATCTGATGAGTGCGGCCAAGGACAATTCACACGTCGCCGACTTGTTTACTAAAGGATCCCATCATCGGAATCTGTCCGTCATCTATTTGACCCAGAATCTCTTTCCTCAAGGGAAGGCGTCCAGAGATATTGCCTTGAACTGCCAATACTTTGTGTTGTTCTCCAATCCCATTGACAGAGCACAAATCCGTGTGTTTGGTAGTCGAATTTATCCTCAGAACATCGACCATTTCATGCAGGCGTTTCAAGGGGCGACAAGTCGTCCGTACGGCTACCTGTTCGTAGATTTAAAAGCCCATACCCCCGAAGATCGTCGGCTGATGACCCGCCTGTTACCCGGCGAGGAATCACCGCAACGTCATATACCCCTACACCATCCACCGAGTCCACTCCTGGCAGAGCAGTAGCAGCAACCCATCCCCATACAGCGGGTCCGCTTCATACCATCAGTCCCGGAATATCACCCAACCGTGAAGGCCCAACCCGTACCCGTACAAGGGAATGGACATAATGTAAACTCGAGGCTATGGAAGGATTTGTTCAAAGAAAGTATGGACGCCGAGATGGGCGAGACGTTGAGGGCCACAGAAAACAAGTTTCAACACAAAGGATATTCGAAAAAAGAAGCCGCAATTTTAGCCCATAACAGATTGGCACCCAGACTACGACGGGCTTTACGTCAGCAGTATGTCGACCTCGTGACCCATATGAAATTGTTGGACAAGGACCCAGTCCATATGGAAATCGAAAGAACAGCGTCGATGTTTAAAACCTCGGGCATGAACTGGAAAGCGGCGTATGTCAGAGCAATAGCACAAAAGCAACATTTGTTTGAACGCATCATTAAACGGCGTTAAAGCGTTAAGAAAGTGTGTTAAAGCGTTGAGACGAGCGTCAAGGCGTACATATAGGGCGTTACGGCGTAACAGTGGGCGTTGGCGGGCGTTACTGTCTATGAAAGCGAGTGTATTCCCAAAACACGCACAGTCGACGTTCAACCGTCAACATGGCTTATACTTGTTCTGAGTGTGAACGCACGTTCACCAGACATTACGATATGATGCGACACCAGAAAGATATACATGGGATTGAAGACGCCGAGGAGTCCGTTGAATCGGATGCTGATACAGAGATCGATGAGAGTGTATCGACTGATACCGAATCCAAGATTGCTGACAGTCTATCTACTGATATGGAGAGCTTGACCTCAGATAGTCAGCCTACATCCCAGGAAAGTGAAACAGAACCTACCTTCTGGGATCGTATTGTGACAGCAGCTATCAATACTCAGGCTGAAGCGATCGAGGACGCGGGACAGGATAACTTACAACAGGCGTACACCGAAATGCGGCCCCGCATCAGGAAAACAGCCATGGCGATCTATGAACAGTATACCTTACTACCGCTTGAAATGAGAGGCGACCCCACGCACAGGTCCATCATGAAGACCAAGCGTCACTTGGAAGAGGCTATGGGGTTACCACCCACCGAGGCCCTGGAAAATGCGATAAGAATGCGCAAACAACTGTTTCAGGATATGCTGCCCGACGAATATCAGGGCCTGACCGACGACGATTAGAACAAACGGATGAGAGCGAACAGGGCCGAAGATGGGACTTTCTTAAGGACGGCTTCTGATTGGACAAGTGCAGCCGAGAATACATCTAACGGGCAAGAACGACTATGGCAGGACCAAATGGCGGTCTCTGATTGGACAAGAATATTCTTGAATTGTAAACATACCCAACGCGGCTCCCCCAGCGTGGGTATGTTATGATGGAGGGGAAAATAAACTATATGAAAAAAACTTGTTGTTGTTGTTGTTCTCTCATCCTTGTTGTTGTTGTTCTCTCATCTGTCTATATCATGGCGTCAAGGCGTTATGCTAGGGCGTTAAGGCGGACGTTGACGGGCGTCACTGCATTTCCAATGAATTAGTGACAATCCCACGAAAATCAGAGCTTTTGGGCTAATTCACCAGGGCGTTGAAGCGTTGAGCTTGGCGTTGGCGGGCGTTGCTCACAATTCCCTGTTTGCGCATGCGCAGAATGTAGACAACGGCCGAGACACTAGTTCAGGCGGATGCCCCCTCACATAGGCTTCACATTGATACCTCATACGGCTCCATCGGCCCATTAGGGGCTCCCCTAGATCCTAAAACGTTCATTCCAATGCACTTTTCCCACAATTTCCTGTCTGCGCATGCGCAGAATGTTGAACACGGACGACACACTAGTCCAGGCAGATGCCCCACTCACATAGGCTTCACAGTGATACCTCATTCGACTCCATAGGGCCACTAGTGGCCCACCCAGACCCCAAAACGTATATTTCCATACCCTTTGTCCACCGCGCATGCGCAGAATGACGATATTCCTACCCCATATCCACCCAGTCAGATGCTCCTTCACGAATGCTTCACATTGATACCTCATACGACTCCATAGGACCAATAGTGGCCCATCTCGACCTCAAAACGTATATTTCCATACTCTTGGTCTACTGCGCATGCGCAGAATGGCGTCAGTTCCACGTCACACCCACTCCGTCGGATGCCCCCCCACATAGGCTTCACTTTGATACCTCATACGACTCCATAGGACCACTAGTGGCCCATCCAGACCCCAAAACGTCTATTTCCATACCCTTTTCCCACAATTCCCTGTTTGCGCATGCGCAGAATGTTGACAACGGCCGAGATACTAGTCCAAGCGGATGCCCTCTCACATAGGCTTCACAGTGATACCTCACTCGACTCCATCGGCCCATTAGGGGCTCCCCTAGATCCCAAAACGTCTATTCCATACCCTTGGTCTACCGCGCATGCGCAGAATGATGATATTTCAACCCCAGACTCACCCCATCGGATGCCCCCTCACATAGGTTTCACATTGATACCTCGCTCGATCCAATCGGACCAATAGTGGCTCCCCTAGATCCCAAAACGTCTATTTCCATACCCTTGGTCTACTGCGCATGCGCAGAATGCCGATATTCCAACGCCACACCCACCCGTCGGATGCTCCCTCACATAGGCTTCACATTGATACCTCATATGACCCAATTGGACCATTAGTGGCTCCCCTAGACCCCAAAACGTCTATTTCCATACCCTTGGTCAACCGCGCATGCGCAGAATGACGCTATTTCAACCCCGCACCCAGCCCCTCAGATGCCCTTCACAAATGCTTCACATTGATACCTCACTCGTCCCAATCGGACCATGCAGCGTATTTGAAGTCTGGGGACTACTTTTTCTCCGCGGAAGCTTTTTCCGCGACCGCATCACCACCAGACCGCATCACCGCGGAGGAATACATGCACAGGGGCCCTTTGGCGGAACTATAGCGACCCGGAGTTACCTCCCCCTAGATTGGAACTCTTCTGTGCTGGGGGTAGTTTAGTCAAAATACTCGCTTCTGATTGGCTGTCGCTGTGACGTCACAGAGGTCATATGCAAATTTTTGAGGCCAATGTGACCATTTCGGGGTTTATACTACTACTTACATGAGCTTTGTGAAACGGTGCAATATTAGAGGCTAAGTTGGTCTTTGAACATGTACATTAACTCCAACGACCACCCACGAGGATTGAACCTTGGCAGGCAAACTCAGTATTCCTCCTTGCACATTTTAGATAAATTGTACTTGAAATTTTCTGTGTATTATAGATGAAAAGATCTGGAAAGGTATACGAAATACACCCAGAAAATAATGAACGATATTTCTACTGAATGTAAATATACACTAATAATCTTACTGTAATTTTACACCCGGATAATGTTACAATACAGCGTTGTTGCCCTTTACCCTAATTAATACTGTAGTTCATCCAGAAGATGCAAACATACACTGGTTGTCTGTATTGCTACAGCTATGAACTGTAAAATAGCAGTTGGAACTGATGCTTCTATTTAACAGTAAATTCCACTGTCACATTTTACAATACTTTCTACTGTAACTTTACAAACATTTTTAACAGTGTATACGTCATAGCAACGTAGTAAAGGTCAACTTCCGCTAATGGAGGCAAGGGATGTTAATGAGCCAGTGAAATGGAGCATGCGCTTTGGGGAGGATGGACATTATTAAGCTGTTGGATGAGACTGTAAAGTCAATGTTAGTCACGTGGGTTTGTGTCCGCGCGCCACAACAACATTCAAAATAAGAGGAAACAGAACAGGTGCGACTGAATATACGCCAGAAAAGAGTACCTGTTGAGATGTTCGTGGTTGTGAGCATTATGCGCTCCTTCCCAAGTATTTATGTATATAATTTGACATTTGACAGATTCTTCAGCCGAGGAAAATCGTGCGCTAGATATTCTTTTCGATGACGGCCTCATGATTTGACACTAGATCTCTCGAAGTCAGGACCAGTTATATGCCCGGGTTATGGTCAATTTTAGACTGATTTAGCTTAGACGAGGACGTAAATCATTAGTTTGTGGACATCTTCCATATGATCTTTCTTTTCTAATTTCTACATTTTTTATTTCAAATCAAAAAATATTTTAATTATTCAAAATTTAAATTTGAAATTTATATTTCGATTGAGAATGTCAATTTAACAGTTCAATTTAAGGGCCCAGTTTAAAATGTGCAATTCTTAATTTAAAATCGGAAACTACAAAGGACCTGGCGCGTTGTAGTGAGGTTTGCCTCTCGTAAGATGCGGTTTGGAGTGCCAAAATGAAATATCATGCAGGGAAGAAAATTGCCAGGTAACCAGGATCCTTATTGGAGAGACTGTTTCCAGACATGGGGCATGGTATTCGTATGTATTTGCAATCTGATAGCAGTGGCACGACGAAAATAATATTTCTACAAAAACATCGAGATTTTCTGGGTCGAGATTCACGATAGACAAAAAACTCTTCTCCGTTTTATTTACCGCCCATCAAACACAATGACCGACAAGTGGGATATACTTTTCGACAAGACTGAATCTGTAATAGACCGCAATAAAGACAAAAATATTGTGATATTTAGTGACCTAAACGTAAATCTCTTCGATCCATCAAAATACCAATTGAGATTTTTAACCCTACACTGTATATGGCCTGGGCTACCTACTGCCCTGACCTGACAGGAGGCGGGGGCATTTCACCCCCATCCCTTATTATTTCCCCTGGATTAATTGGGCTGAGACTCACCACAATATACCCTTGGGTCAAGCTCTACCACAAAATGCAAAAAAAATTCAAGTTGGTCGTTTTCATGACGTCACAGTGGCGTCATTTTCATAAAGAGCATTTGTTTGGTAGATTTTTCCGTCAAATTTTTCGAATGTTTTTATTTATGCAATTTCTTCGCAAAAATGGCATGATAATCATACAGTAAATAATAATCTGTTATGAAAGAGAATAGTTTATAATAACAAGTTCCGATATAAAATAGATTATCAAAGAAGGCATGCGTCATGAGGGGTCGTCATTGGATCCTACAAACTTGAAATTGTAACCGAATCGAATGTTGTCTCCAACATTTGTATTGACCATTTTCCTGTCAAATTTTCCTGTTTCGTCAAATTAAATTCTCAAATCATCAAAGAGGACAACAGTCGAAACATGTGGAACTATGATAAGGCCGATTGTGGGAAGCTTTTCGTGGCCTTTAGAACTGGCGCCAAATTATAACTGAAAACATGAATAATTTTGTCAAATGTACCATACCAAATTGGACAGTGAAGAAAGGAACAACTGTCAAAAACTGAATATCTGCTGAAAGCAAATAGCAAATGCGTCTTGCTGACAAATTATATAGACGTTCTAGAAAAGCACAGCCTGACAACGATATTATCGCCTACAAGCTCCAACGCAACAAGGTCAAATTCATATCCGCTCAAAAAAACTACAAAGAGTATCAGAGAAAAATAATTTCGGGAAATATTGGTGAAAACTATGCAAAACTTTTTTGACGACTCGATCAATTTTATCCAAGTTTCTTCTTCTATTACGTGACGACAAATCCAACTAATATGATCCAATTTAAAGATTAATATATCATGTATATTGAATGACTATTTCTTTAAAATATGCAATGTTGACGACACTAATGCTAGTCTACCGAGATTGGAACCACGCAAAGGTCCCCAACTATAACGGCCATCTCTCGGTCTCTGTTGAGGAAGCTTTGGTTGTCCTTACTAACTTAGACGCCTCTAAAGCTATAGAAGGGGATGGCATCATCTCAAAACTCCAATGGGAACGAAGAGAAATCCTAACTCCCCTTTCTGCTGTGTTTTTAGCCTGTCTGTCAGAAAAGCCAAATTCCCATCTCCTTTAATATAAGCTAATGTTACACTAATATATAAAAAATGTAACAAATTCGACCATACAAATTACAGACCAATTTCTCTAATTAATATAGAAAGGGTAGTCTACCCAAGTGTAATCACTTTCGTTCGAGATAGAATATCGCAGAAACAACATGTATTCTTATAAACAAACTTCTCAGCTGTACTCCACGTAAACATATTTAACGCACAAGCTTTCGACTCTTATAGTGGCGATCGAGATAGAATATCGCAGAAACAACATGTATTCTTATAAACAAACTTCTTAGCTGTACTACTCCACGTAAACATATTTAACGCACAAGCTTTCGACTCTTACGTCGGAGCCTTTAAATATTAAATATGTTTGTACGCTGAGACAGCTCAGAAGTTTGTCTATTTCTATAATCAACGAACCCAAGTATGAGTTCAAAACAGTATATAACACGGATTCTTAGTATCTAGGTCAACGTATACCCAACTTCTTGATATGCATTTTGATATTGAGAATGCCTTGGATGAAGGCACAGTGAATTGGGTGGCAGGGGATGTCTCCGTCGATGTTGTTGTTGTGATTATATAATATTTTTTTTCAAGAATATAATTATTTCCCACCTTTTCATACACCACAATGACAGTGGATGTCATAAAAATGCTTTCTATACGCCTCCTCCTCTATTAGATCTCCATATGTAATATCAAGTGCGGTAACTCCAATGTTAAAGAATTCGCCACGAATCCCGGTACACGGTCCGCGGTAATACATTCTCCACGATATGGCTGGTTTCCAGTAACAGATAAAAGACTTCCGAAGACTTTTGATATCGAGGACGAACGGCTTCGAATGCAGGAGAACTTACCTCATGGCATTCTCCACGCCCGTTGAGTTTTCACCATAGTTCACTTCTGCTCATCCATTTACTGTTGGTTGTCTGCAGACACCCGAATTCCCCCGTGTACCGGGATTCGTGGCGAAAGTCGGTATACGGCTTTAACATTGGAGTTACCGCACTTGATATTACAGATAGAGATCTAGTAGAGGAGGGGTATGTAGATCGATGTAGGGCGTATAGAAAGCATTTTTATGACATCCACTGTCATTGTGGTGTATGAAAAGGTGGGAAATAATTATATTCTTGAAAAATAAATAAATTATATAATCACAAAAACAACAACATCGACGAAGACACCCCCTGCCACCCAAGTCACTGTGGATGAAGGCAAAGTATAGTATACCCCTTATTTCTTTTGATAGAGTGTGGCACATGGTTTCGGTATCTAAGTTAGAAGGTTTGAGAATAAACAGGAATACTATTTATCTGGACGAACGTTGATATCAGTCAGTTGTTATAAACGTTCGTGAAACTGGCAAATTTAAGATTATTTGCGGGATTGCCTCAGGGTTAAGTTCTTGGCCTACTGTTATTCATAGTTTACATAAACGACCTACCGAATGGTATTTTGAATAGTATCCCTCTATTTGCGGATGATATTTGTCTGTATGATTTCTGATTAAATTACCAATCTACTTATCACAGCTAAATCAGATACTGACTTGCGCCGTTTTGCAGAATGTGCCAGAATATGGTTAGTTGAATTCAATACCACCAACGTAGATTGATGTTATTCAGATGTAGATTCCATTCAGACATACAATCTACATCCGACAATACTGTGATGCAACAATCAGTCTCTCATAAACATCTGGATTTGAGTTTTCGTACTGATAAAACAAGGAAGGACCACAAATAGAGTATTCTAGACGATAGTCTTAAAAAGGTGGACAAACTAGACAGAAAATACTTTAAAATAGCTTATAAGAATTTTATACGGCTAAGTCTGCGGTATGCTGATATAGTCTGAGACAATTTAAGCCACTTACATTTCAATAGCTTAGAAAGAATCCAAAAAAGGTATATGTGTGTCATAACCGGTTTCTGAAGTTTTACTATGTGAGGAATCAAGATTTCACCAGCTAACAAAGCGCCGCCTTATTCACAAATAAACTTTCTACGTAAAAAGTCTTCGATTCTCCTCCACATGCCTTGTCTAACAGACTCCTGGACCTATCGACCGCTCGTAAGCCATATCCTTTGTGACCTTCCGCCAATATATAATAACTCCTTCTCGTTGCGGAACTGAATTTCTCAGCTCGCTCAATGGTGATCTATTTAATATTTTCATTCCGAATTCTCCAAGGTGCCGATGTGGTCACCATGACAGATCTGCTGAACTCTATCTGTTATATTGTATAGATCACCCTACCCGCTGATTTATATTTACAAACGGAATTGCAACCTCTGGATACAAGTATTCTTGATTTCACACTGATGTAGATGTGTGTGGCCTCCTGATTTCGGTTTTGAATTTTTTTTTGGGTCAAAATACATAATGTCGACTGTACATGTATTAACGAGGTGAACTTGTAGTAACGAGGTCAACATCTTTCGATATTCGTTTACTGTTGTTTATATTTATCTTCTTCAATATGCGCATGCGGCTAAGCTCCAGGGACATATCCGCATTCCCAGAGGGAGAATGCATTATGTTTAACTATCCGAAACTTTCATATCCGATAAGAAGGATGAAAGCCATATCTATTTCCGCTTCAATTGATTTTATGTCTTTTCCGCGGCATGAAAGAAAATAATAAATGTATATCGGTTTAATAATATATACCATATATATATATCAGGATTTCTGCTGTTCTACTCTTCGAGTATTAATGACTGTATTTTCTAAAAAACAGTGTAGTCAAATCTCTCGAATTGAATCAATTCCTTCAGGTCATGGCCGGTTTTGGTTTTAGTTCCCGTTAAAACAACACCAATCGGTGATCCAAAATACATTGTGTAGTAAGGATTATTTACGTTTATATAGGAAAAACCTCCCTTAGTTGTTACGTTAGTACAGTCAAATATAACTTAATTCCGCACAAAAACTGTGTTTCGTGCAGAAAAAAAATACAGCTTTAGATTGTTAACCTTCAGAGTTAAAAGTGATGTAATACGGCGTCGACTGACGTTTGAAATTAGGGTTTAGGCTGATTCATTTACATTTTAGCATTTTAGCGTAAACTCTGGGGAACTTGCGCGACCAGTGAAAGTTTTTTCCTCATAAAATCAAAATTTTGTATCAGCTTTTTTTTCCAGTTGTTTGTTCAAGGAGTACTAAACGATTAACTTCGCTAAACTAAAACAATATGAAGGCCGCCATGTTTGAAGAATCGTGATGTCAACGAACACTAGTTCTTCTATCTCTGAAGGTAAAAATGCCTCAATTCACTAGTCCGTTGACGAGGTACAGTTTTTGAGACCGAAGGGTACAAACATGAATGAGGAAGATACTAGCATATCTGCTGTTGATAGTTCACAGCCAGGCTACATGGCTATCAGTTTGAGTCAGAAAGACTGAACACACAGAATGACAGCGAGGAGAGCCCGTCTACAGGCGACGATGAGCAGAGTGAGGCCGACAGTGACGGATCAGACCATACGTGACTGGGAAATACAACCTGATGCGTCACTGTTCGCACATTTGGCTCAAACCAAAGAAAGAATGTGTTTGTTGCCAAGATAAGGCATCAATTCGCTATTTCTCAGCACACAGAAATGCGAGTAAGTTGACAATGGGTGCCGTAAAAAAATTATCTCAGCGCAAAGACTGCCCGATGGCGCAGCGTGATTATCGGCACAACCGAACTTTGCGCTTTCTCACTGGTTTAAAATCCTGACCAAAATGAACAAGTCGGCGCCATCAAGAAATTCTAAATCTCAATATGTTCTACGTTTGCGTCTTCATTGGAGAAAAATTGGGAAAAATCATAGTTGAATGTCTCTTGTATAATTCCCACGATGTTTTACCGCTGAGTTTACGTTTCCTGAAAATATGACACCTTCAACCAAAATTTCAGTACCGCTCTCATCAAATGTCATGTCTAGTGAGGTAGGGGCACAGTAACACTGCGGTAGCGATGCAGTATACCAGCGCAGTACCGGTAGCCGCGTAGTAATTAAGGCGCAGTAATTCTTGCATAATTACCGCGGTACACGAACATTACTCTTCGATCACAAATGTTTATTTCTAATAAACAGACTAGACGATGATGTGCATACAAATGATCCAATTACGGATTTCATTCAATAACTGTTTTGTATATCACTGTAGGCAGAGATGAGAAATCATCTAAAGGAGAACCACACCGAGTTGAAGATTAGACATGATTCCCTTGATAATTATTCAGGCATTTGAATACTATTTACTGCTTAGGCGGAAGTAGCATATAGAAAACGTAAATCTCTTTCTATAATCGTACGGAGTGGGATCTGTCTGGAAGGCGCCATGACGTCACGTCCGTCACGTGGCTTGTGGGTGGATGTAAAACTAGGATTTTCCGGAATAAAATGAAGGGAAAGGGGACTTAACATCAAGTTAAATGGGTCTAGATGGGAGTAGTAGTGTCTACTGATTACAGGTCACATTTTGACGAGTGCGCAGGTGTTTCTGCGCAGATTTGTGGCGGAAGTGTGGCGGGGTTTCCCAGTGGGGGATTCTGGGAGGTTGCCCATGACGATCACGTGATCAAGGCATGTCTAGACTTGTTCTGGGTTGTACAGTTCTGCCATACGGAGGATGGGTACTAGTATTTCGCTGACGTCCTAGTAATAAACATAATCTATAGGTGTTGTGGCGGCTGATGTGGGTGTGGGTGTGGGTTCAAAATGGCGGCTGATGTGGGTGTGGGTGTGGGTTCAAAATGGCGGCTGATGTGGGTGTGGGTGTGGGTTCAAAATGGCGGCTGATGTGGGTGTGGGTGTGGGTTCAAAATGGCGGCTGATGTGGGTGTGGGTGTGGGTTCAAAATGGCGGCTGATGTGGGTATGGGTGTGGGTTCAAAATGGCGGCTGATGTGGGTGTGGGTGTGGGTTCAAAATGGCGGCTGATGTGGGTGTGGGTGTGGGTTCAAAATGGCGGCTGATGTGGGTGTGGGTGTGGGTTCAAAATGGCAGCTGATGTGGGTGTGGGTGTGGGTTCAAAATGGCGGCTGATGTGGGTGTGGGTGTGGGTTCAAAATGGCGGCTGATGTGGGTGTGGGTGTGGGTTCAAAATGGCGGCTGATGTGGGTGTGGGTGTGGGTTCAAAATGGCGGCTGATGTGGGTGTGGGTGTGGGTTCCAAATGGCGGCTGATGTGGGTGTGGGTGTGGGTTCAAAATGGCCGCTGATGTGGGTGTGGGTGTGGGTTCAAAATGGCGGATTGTAGAAAAACGTATAAAAGGAGGCGATTTTTAGCGGTGGGGTGTATTCATTGCACTACCCTGCGGAGCACTCTGACTGACCTGACCTGACCAGCCTGCCTGCCTGCCTCTAGCCTGCCTGCCTGCCTGCCTGCCTCACCTCTAGCCTGCCTGCCTCACCTCTAGCCTGCCAGCCTGCTTGCCTGCCTCACCTCTAGCCAGCCTGCTTGCCTACCCGCTTGTATTAGACGAAAGCATGAGACGTGGAGAAGATTTTCCCTGGGACCCAGCAGTACCTCCGGTTGAAGTCTTGCCTGAAGACGAGCGTGTGAGGGAGACCCGCACTCTTACACCGGACTGCACCCTATTGTTGTATCCCAAACGTGTGGAGCTCATCGATGACGATAGTAGGTGTTGGTGTACGTCTGAACCAGCGCGTGTCTCTTTATCGCCGGAAGGCTGGACTACATTGAAACGGGTGTTGTTGGGTGACCTCGACGGTGATAGCATTCACCTGTGTGACGACGTCTACATTTTCCGCGGTCCCTATTTTGCTCGACTCCTCTGTCTCAAGCAAGGTGATTTTACTCTGGACCCTGATCTATGGACAGCCTTGGAAAAAGTAATCCCCATGGTCGATGAAGTACTATCTCTATAGGAGCCACATAACCCATCAGAATACTGCGTATCACGGACTACACCCGTAGAGCTAGGCGCGCATGTGTGACCTGGTCTATAAAACACGTCCCTCTGGATCCTACACCTTCATTTCTACGGTTGCAGAGCCATGGCGGAGATCCAGCCCTATGCGACTCGAATTTTACAGCATGCCACCGCGGTGAATTCATTCACGGGTTACCGAGCAGTGGTCCGGTCCATGTTTGCAGATGGCGACGACAACGAGGGACGACGCCAGATCCTGAACGAGTTCACAGAAGCGGTCCTCCACAGAGTGCACTCGATGGACAGGCGTGCCATCACTCACCACTACTGGACTATGACAGCCATCCTTGATGCTCGGGCTATGGACCACGAGCGCTCACGCCGGAACCAGCTACGGCTGGTTGGCCTAGTCATGGTCTGTGCCCTATTGACCCTGGCGCTGTGGTATTGACACTATAAATACGAGGGTCAGACAGAGTGTGTGTCATTCACCGTTCGACATTGGATCAAGCATGTCACCGATCCTACGAGCCATCCTGCCCCTTACACCCCAGGTGGGGTTACACGTCTATGAAGATAAAGTCACCCTGGTGGAAGACCGGGATGTCTGTGGGTGGGATCCGGAGTCCACATCCACTACGGTGACGCTACACCGTGACGGCTGGACCAAATTTAAACAGGTGTTGAGCGGTGAGCTCGATGGACACCTCATCCACATAGACAATGCCATCTACGTATACCGTACCACCTTCTTCCTACGCCTGGGCCGCTACCAAGACCCTACGCGAGGCTTCACCCTAAACCCCCATCTGTGGACAGCCTTGGAGAAAGTGGTGCCTATTGTGGACCAGCTCTTTACACCGGACGAACGGTCATCAGACCAGTTGGGGTGGGCTCGTGCTATTGAGGACGCGCTGGCTGACCCCCATGAACAACTACATGAACCCGACGACGACGAGGCTATAGACTATCCGGCTGAACTGAGTCAACACAACGGTGGTAGAAACTTGTTATAAATAAACCATACTCTCCGGGTCCATCATCATTGTGTCACCATGAAGGGCTGGGAGAAGGTGTTGGATAACTTATACTACAGTCCCGACAGTCCGGCGGCCTATAGTGCATTGTCGGCTCTCTATCGAGCGGCCAAACCTCAGGGGATACAACGTGCCCAAGTCCGAGATTGGTTAAGAAAACAAGACACCTATACCTTACATCGATCTGTCCGTCGCCATTTTCTACGGAACCGGGCCATCGTGGGAGGAATAGATGCCCAGTGGCAAGCGGATTTGGTCGATATGAGCGCCTTTGCCAAACACAACGATGAGAATCGATATATCTTGACGTGCATCGATATCCTATCGAAGTATGCGTGGGTGGTACCCATCCGGACGAAAACGGGGGCGAATCTCATAGCGGCGTTCAAAGACATCTTCAAGACCGGGCGCAAACCTTTGTATTTGCAAACCGACGAAGGCACGGAATTCCTCAACAGACCGTTCCAAGCCTTTCTCAAGAAACAGAAGGTCTTCTTCTTCCATACGTACAATGAGACCAAGGCGTCCGTGGTGGAAAGGTTCAACAGGACATTTAAAGGTCGCATGTATAAATATTTCACCTATAAGAATACAAGGCGGTACATCGATGTTCTCCCGAAACTTGTGAGGGTTACAATCGAGCCTATCATCGAAGTATACAGAGAGCCCCCATTACCGTGACCCAACGCAATGAAGCCCAAGTCCGGCGTGTCTTGTACCCCAGGCCATCGCAACGAGCACCGAAGGCGGTGTTCAAGGTCGGGGACCCTGTACGCATCAGTGAAGTCAAGGGCAAGTTCGAGAAAAGTTACTTGCCCAACTGGAGCGATGAGCACTTCCTCATTAAACGGCGCCTACCCCGACAGCGGCGAGTCTATGAACTGGAAGATCTTCAAGGGGAACCGCTGCTAGGCACGTTTTACGAGCCGGAATTACAGCCTGTCGTAAAAACACAGCAAGACTACTACACGGTGGAGCAGATTTTGAAAACGGAACGTCGACGGGGGAAACTGTTTCAATTCGTCAAATGGCAAGGCTGGCCCAGTTCCTTCAATTCCTGGGTCGCTGCCAACCAGGTGAAACGGCTATAAAACCAGACACCACTGCCGTCATCCTTCATTCCACGGTCGACCATGAACACGGTGCAACCGTCTCTGAACACAGTGTCTCCCAAAACGCGCAAAGCGCAAGTAGGCTTTGGGGTACTATTGCTAACCCTGCTGAGTGTGTTGTACGGAGGTGTGTTTTACGACGTAGCCTATGTCAGTACGTTACTTAACCAACTGAGAACACCACCCATCAGTGAAACCGGTCTACAGAGAGCACCAGTCGTCTCGAGCCCAGTCACCACCACCACCACACCCCGTGTACAAGCCACAACGAGTGTAAGCTCCACACCTACACCAAGTACATCCACTACGTCTGAAGACCCACCGAATTTCATCCCTCACAGTGAACCGACAACGACGACCCACGTTGTACCCACCACCATCATCATCCCTGACAGTGAACAGACAACGACGACCGACGTTGTACCCACCACCACCCCAGTTCACTCGTACCAAATTTACAAGAGCGGGTTACCACGACAGCGGATACACCTCCAGCCATGGATCCCCGTTGGCAGCATCCCTTCACCTGCGTCATCGCAGGACCGACGGGTTCCGGCAAAACGCACTTCGTCAGGAAGCTCCTTCAACACGCCGACAGCATGATCACTCCACCCATTGCCAGAGTCGTGTGGTGTTACGGAGAATGGCAGAAAGCGTATGCAGCAATGCCCCACATCACGTTCGTGGAAGGCCTACCCAACCTGGCCGATTTGGAACCCGACACCTTGGTGGTTCTGGATGATCTCATGGCGGAGACGGATGCGCGGGTGACCCAACTCTTTACCAAAGAAAGGCCATCATCGACGGCTCAGCATCATCTACATTGTGCAGAATCTGTTCAGTAAAAACAAAGAACATAGGAACATCAGCTTAAATGCCCACTACCTGGTGGTCTTCAAAAACCTGAGAGATACCACTCAACTGCTGCACCTGGCGAGACAGATGTATCCCGGCCGCACACCGTTTGCGTTGGAAGCCTTCAAAGATGCCACAACCCCTCAGCACGGGTATATGCTCTTCGACCTCAAGCAAGCCACCCCTGACCACCTTCGACTACGGACCGGCATCTTTCCCGGAGAGACCCACCACGTGTACATGCAAAAATAATGTAAACACACCTACAGTGGCTCCCCCAGCTGGGGTGTGTGTGTGTTTTGATGATGGAGAATAATAAAAAAGAATGAATACCACAGCAGGATTGATTTTTTGTCTCTGAAGTAGATAAAAAGAGCAGAATTGTGGGTTCTAGCATTAGTTGTACAGGATGTCTGCGCGAGTACGGAAGCACGCTCCCACGCTCCGTGTATTGAAGACGGCCCCACCCGAGTTGGTGCGAACCATTGTACGCGGTGCAGACCCTGCTCTCGTGTGCTGTCTGTGCGAGATTGGACTCAATATCTTAAAAGGCAACGTACCACTGACTCCGGCTCAGAAGACCAAGTTGACCAAGCATAAGACAGGTCTAAGAACCTTAGTCCAGAAGCGAGTGTCTCAAACACAAAAGAAAAAGGTGTTACAGAAAGGTGGATTTCTCGGGGCCATCTTAGCACTGTTGGCCGCTTCCGTGTTGGGTCCAGTATTGGTGGACTCTTCGGCCGACAATGAACCACACGAAAAAAATGGTCCTCGTCGAACCTCGGCTCCTTCAAAACCTTCAATCACCGTACCCCGTACCTTCTACGGTGAAGACGATAAACACCCTCGATGAAGAGATGCGTCAGATCTTACAGAGACCGGGGTTAAGCGATAGTGAGAAAGTACAACAGTACAATGAGACGCTTCAGCGGTACATGACGTTCATGGACCAATACAAAACCCTCTCTACTCCAGCACCACCACCACCACCATCACGTGACAGACCGCCGACCTCAGCACCGTTCCAACAGCCGGGTGGGGTACCTTCCACAGCTCCATAGTGGGTGGAGACGAAGTGCTGAAGAGTGTACCTGCCTCGTTCAAGAAACAAGCTGGCCTGGTATTACAACGGATGAAACAGAATCCTAACATGACTTGGAATGATAAAGGTGAACTCCTGGTACAGAATCAGGTGGTCCCCGGGACCCACATGACGGATTTAGTGAATGACCTGATGCGTCAACGCAGGACGCACACGGATCCTCGAGGATGGGAGGTCTTCGCTCAAGGCTTGAAAGACATGCATGTACCGCAGGAATTGGTGGGGAACCCTCAGCGCTGGGCCTTTATGCAGAATGTGAGTACACCACCAGAACCTTGGGAACCGGAGTCACCTCCCAAATCACCACCACGGCGGGCACCTACGTTTTCACCCCTTTTACCACGCCACCCCCTGCAACCACCAAGAGCCAAATCACCGCGACCATCACGACGATTAGCGCCCAAGGCCTGGGAGAAGTATTAAAACCAACAGCAGCAGCAGGACAGCTCAGTCATCATGTTTTACCTCACCCTACCCAGTAACAGCTCGGCTGATGTGTTTCCTGACAACACCTTGACCAAGTACGTGACCCAGTTACCGCAACCGTTGCATTTACCTGGACGCTGGGAATGTGGACTCGTGGATATCCAATACCCTTACTCGGGGTACAACGTGCGAGCCAATGAAGTATGGTACGAGGTGACCTACGAAGGACAAGAAACTCGACTCAAACTACCCGAAGGTCAATACGATACACCCAAGGCGTTAATGGGTGGACTGAGAAGTCTGATGCATTATAAGTCTCTACGAGACGTCACGAATACTTCAAAACCCATCAAATCTTTCCCCTTCAAAAATCATGTGGACTTCGATTACAACGCACACAACGACAAGGCCAATCTCACGCTCAGCCCCAACGTAAGTGTCGAACTCAGTCCTACCCTACAGCAAATGCTGGGTTTCAATTACCAGGGGTACGCTGGTCCCACCGGCGAGATAGGCCACATCCCGATGGACATGCGTGGTGGTATGTATGGCCTGTACGTCTACTCGGACGTGGTCGATGCACACATTGTCGGCGACAGCAACGTACCTCTTCTGCGCGTCTGCCCGGTGAAAGGCACGTATGGAGCTCAAGTCACCCACAGTTTCCGGCATATCGTGTATCTACCGGTCAGTCAGACCGATATTAGATCCATCGTCATCGATATAAGAGACGACACGGGACGATCGGTGGCATTCGAACGAGGAAAAGTGGTGCTGACACTTCATTTCCGTCAAGTCCGAGCGGTTCACTTTGCATAATGAAGGTGCCTTATCAATGCCATACAGCCAGTTACGCCGATCATTACACCAAACAGGCCGGGGGTAACTTTCCTGTCTTTGCGGGTACACGCATGCAACGAGGACATGGACTGGGGAACATACTCGGGAGCATCGTCAAAACGTTTCTGCCCTTGGTGACGCGTGGGGTCAAAGCGATCGGCAAACAAGCGGTGCGCAGTGGACTGCAAGTGGCTGGTGATGTCTTGGGGGGTACGGCACCCAAAGAAGCCTTGAAACGGCGGGCCAAAGAAGCGGGAGGCGTCTTGGTGGCCAAAGCACAACGCACCGTAGGGAATAAAGAGCTGCCCCACCGAGACCACGCACCAGTCGACGACCGACCCAGCGACGACGCACATCGAAGAAGACAAAGGATATCTTTTCTTAAAGATGGCTTTCATCCATGCCGAGTCGTGTCCTTCTACCAACAGTGAATTTGATTTATGGACCGTCCCACCTACTCAGACCAGTGCCGAAGAGGGTCAATGGGTGGAACATCTGCCCCTGTCCAGCATTACAGCCACAGGCCCCATTGAATTCACCATCACCAACGCAGATACGACCTACCTGGATTTAGCCCATACGTACCTATATGTGAAAGCTAAAATCACCAATAAAGATGGGACAGTCCTGAAAGCAGATGCACCCGTGGGACCAGTGAATCTCTGGCTTCATTCGCTATTCCAGCAAGTGGATATAGCCCTGAGTGATAAACTGGTGAGCGCCTCGACCAACACGTACCCGTACCGAGCCTACATCGAAACGCTGTTATCCTACGGGCGTGACGCTAAAAAGTCGTATTTGACAGCCCCGTTGTTCTACCGAGATACCCTAGGCAAGATGGAAGCGATTCCTGATAATGACGGCTATACGGAGAGAGTGGATGCCACAGCAGAGAGTCACTCGGTCGATATGATGGGACGTCTGCATGCGGACTTATTCATGCAGGACCGATACCTCTTGAATGGAGTACCTGTCAAAATACGACTAGTGCGCGCAACGCCTGTGTTTGCCTTGATGGCCCCGAGTGAGGACCTCGAGTATAACATTGCCATCCAAGAGGCAAGTCTGTTTGTACGCAAAGTGAAACCGAGCCCAGGTGTACAGTTGGGGCACATCAGAGCCTTGGAGAAAAAACCAGCCCAGTACC